>JBBPBX010091876.1:0-13847 GCA_038048925.1 Garcialebias charrua
TTTTTTTCCATTTATAGATGGCCTCCCTTCACACCTTATAGCCATCCTCTCACTCCAATATGTATTTTTTTATTTTTTATTATTATTATATATATATATATTTATTATTATTATTATTATTATTATTATTTTATTATATTATTTTTTAATAGAGAGAAAGAAAGAAAAGAGAAAGTGAGACAACAAAACAACAATTATCCACAAAAAGAGCACAAGGCAAACACACCAAACCTCCGTCCACAATCCTGCAAAGCACATGACAGAACACAGCAACGAAACATACAAGCATAAAGACTGATAATATTCATGACCTTGCATTAGATTTCTATATATAAACATACCCATACCTACAAATATATATACAGGGAACCCCCGACCTACGAACGAGTTTGGGACCTAAGAACCGTTCGCAGCTCGATCCGTTCGTAGGTAGGGGGTGAAAATTATATTAAAAAAAAAAAATTCATTCATTCATTCAACCTTTATTTATCATGCTAACGGAGCGCGCGCACACATTTAAGCATGTAAAGTAGTGTACTGTAATGTTAAACATTGCTATTCACATTTACAGAATAAATAAAAATATATTTTCTTACTTTGAGATGGTCAAAGCCGACATAGGTTGCCATGCGTTGATTGTTTTCGGGCCAAGCAGCGCGGGGGCCGGCAAGCCACCGCAGCTGCTCCAGACCTGTGTTAGCTAGCTGGCTAGCTTCTGCTAGCCAAGCCATGAGCTAGTGTTGGAGCGGCGGCGCGATCAATCTGCAGCTGCTGCTCCAGCCGCTGCTCCAGCCTGAGACGTCCACAGAGCTATTCCAGCTAGTAATTAATCCACATGATGCGATCCTGGTCACCAGTGTTCAAAAGGCCGGCTCCCGTGTTAGCTCCAGTGTTAGCTCTGGAGCTAGCCAGGCCGGAGGTGTAGCCAGGCCGGCCGGAGGTGTTCGCACGGCGGCCTGGCACGATCGGCGATAAATCCGCTGCTGCTTGAGACATCCACAAAGTTCACAGAGACGTTTCCAGCTAGTAATTAATCCATATGAAGCCATCCTGGTCACCAGTCTTCGTCCGGCTCTCGGCAGCTAACCTAAGATGGCGTCCGGTGTTCTACATTAATTTGTGACCGGAGACCCCAGTGACTGAACCTAAAATAGCGTCCGGTGTTCTACATTAATTTGTGACCGTGTAAACTGAAGACCTACTTCCTGTTGCCCAAAATTGCTCAAAAATTGCTCAAAAATGATCAGAAATGATCTTTTTTATCATAATTATTATTTATAAAGCCTTTAAAACAACCAGAGCTGCAACAAAGTGATGTACACATGAAATTAAGAACATTTAAACACAAAAAAAAAAAATTTTTTTTTTTTTTTTTTTAAATTCATATTTTTATTAAATATGATATGTTCGTAGGTCCCGTGGTTCGCAGGTCGATGGGGTCGTAGGTCGGGGGTTACCTGTACAGTATACATACATATATATTTATATTCATTTATATACCCATCTACATATATCTACATATACATCCCTGCATCCATTTGTGTGTGGTTGTGAGCATGCATAAGTGAATAAGGTTCCTCCAATAGAACATTTAGTAGCGATTGTGAAGCATCAGAGATCCGTCCCCCCAAAGCCCGAGACAGACGAAAGGGCGATCAAAGCCCAAGACCCCAGGAAGGACCCCGAGCCCAGAGTCCCCAGGACCACCCGAACAGGACGAGCCACTCGTCCACTCCCCAGATCCGACCAAGGGGAAGAACCGGACGAACCCCACCAGGGACCACACACAATGACCCCCCGGGGTCAACAGCGACAAATACACAGGCCCCCGCCAGAGCCCGCTGCACCGATGTAGCCCCAGGGCCGGACACCGATGCTCGGGCACCGGGGACGCCCACCCCTCAGGCCCAGACCCGACAGGACCAGAGGACCCGAGCCCCACCAGGCAGCCACCAGGCCGAGCCGACCAACGCCCAAGCGCCCAGCCCCAGATAGTGAGGGTCCCAAGCACGCCCGCAGGCAGAGGAACACCCACCAGGGGGCCACGTGGCAGGAGCGCGACACTAGGTAGCCTCAGAAGTATCAGAGAGGGGGCAGTCCAAGTCCCAGCCTGACACTTAAACATTCATACGTAGCAGCCTAAGTAGGGAGGCCCAGACTTCCCTCTCCCCAGCCACATGGAGCAGCTCCTCTGGGGAAATCCCAAGGCGTTCCCAGGCCAGCCGAGAAACATAGTCCCTCCAGCGTGTCCTGGGTCTTCCTCTGGGTCTCCTCCCGGTGGGACATGCCCGGAACACCTCACCAGGGAGGCGTCCAGGAGGCATCCTAACCAGATGCCCGAGCCACCTCAACTGGCTCCTCTCGATGTGGAGAAGCAGCGGCTCTACTCCGAGTCCCTCCCGGATGACTGAGCTTCTCACCCTATCTCTAAGGGAGAGTCCAGACACCCTGCGGAGAAAACTCATTTCAGCCGCTTGTATCCGAGATCTCGTTCTTTCGGTCACAACCCAAAGCTCATGACCATAGATGAGGGTGGGAACGTAGATCGATCGGTAAATTGAGAGCTTTGCCTTTCGACTCAGCTCTCTCTTCACCACGACAGACCGGTACAGCGCCCGCTTCACTGCGGATGCTGCACCTATCCGCCTATCGATCTCACGCTCCAGTTTTCCCTCATTCGTGAACAAGACCCCGAGATACTTAAACTCCTCCACTTGGGGCAGGACCTCATCCCCGACCCGGAGAGGGCATGCTACCCTTTTCCGGCTCAAGACCATGGCCTCGGATTTGGAGGAACTGATCCTCATCCCGGCCGCATCACACTCGGCTGCAAACCGCTCCAGCGAAAGCTGTAGATCACGATCTGATGAAGCCAATAGGACCACATCATCTGCAAAAAACAGAGAAGCGATTCTAAGGTCACCAAAACGGATCCTCTCAACACCTTGGCTGCGCCTAGAAATTCTGTCCATAAAAGTTATGAACAGAATCGGTGACAAAGGGCAACCTTGGCGGAGTCCAACTCTCACCGGAAACGAGCCTGACTTACTGCCGGCAATGCGGACCAAGCTCTGACACCGGTCGTACAGGGACCTAACAGCCCATATCAATGGGCCTGGTACCCCATACTCCCGGAGTACCCCCCACAGAACCCCCCGAGGGACGCGGTCGAATGCCTTTTCCAAGTCCACAAAGCACATGTAAACTGGTTGGGCAAACTCCCACGCACCCTCCAGGACCCTGCTGAGGGTGTAGAGCTGGTCCAGTGTTCCACGACCAGCACGAAAACCACACTGCTCCTCCTGAATCCGAGGTTCGACTATCCGACGGACCCTCCTCTCCAGAACCCCTGAATAGACCTTACCAGGGAGGCTTAAGAGTGTGATCCCCCTATAGTTGGAACACACCCTACGGTCCCCCTTTTTGAATAGGGGAACCACCACCCCAGTCTGCCAATCCAAGGGAACTGCCCCCGATGTCCACGCGATATTGCAGAGTCGCGTAAGCCAACACAACCCCACAACATCCAGAGCCCTAAGGAACTCAGGGCGAATCTCATCCACCCCTGGAGCCCTGCCACCGCGGAGCTTTTTAACCACCTCGGTGACCTCAGCTCCAGAGATTGGAGAGCCCGACCCAAAGTCCCCAGGCTCCGCTTCCTCAGTGGAAGACGTGCCAGTAGGATTGAGGAGGTCTTCGAAGTACTCCGCCCACCGACTCACAACATCCCGAGTTGAGGTCAACAGCACGCCATCCCCACCATAAATGGTGTTGGTCGCGTACCGCTTTCCCCCCCTGAGACGCCGGATGGTGGACCAGAATCGCCTCGAAGCCGTACGGAAGTCATTCTCCATGGCCTCTCCGAACTCCTCCCACGCCCGAGTTTTTGCCTCAGCAACCACCCGAGCCGCATGCCGCTTGGACTGTCGGTACCTATCTGCTGCTTCCGGGGTCCCACAGGCCAAAAAGGCCCAATAGGACTCCTTCTTCAGCCTGACAGCATCCCTCACCGCCGGTGTCCACCACCGGGTTCGAGGGTTGCCACCACGACAGGCACCAACAACCTTGCGGCCACAACTCTGATAAGCTGCCTCGACAATAGAGGCGCGGAACATGGCCCACTCGGACTCAATGTCCCCCGCCTCCCTCGGAACGTGTTCAAAGCTCTCCCGGAGGTGGGAGTTAAAGCTCCGTCTTACGGGAGACTCTGCCAGACGTTCCCAGCAGACCCTCACAATACGTTTGGGTCTGCCAGGTCTGACCGGCATCCTCCCCCACCATCGGAGCCAACTCACCACCAGGTAGTGGTCAGTTGACAGCTCCGCCCCTCTCTTCACCCGAGTGTCCAGGACATGCGGCCGCAGATCAGATGAGACGACAACAAAGTCGATCATCGAACTGCGACCTAGGGTGTCCTGGTGCCAAGAGCACATATGTACACCCTTATGCCTGAACATGGTGTTCGTTATGGACAATCCATGACGAGCACAGAAGTCCAACAACAAAACACCACTCGGGTTCAGATCAGGGGGGCCGTTCCTCCCAACCACACCCCTCCAGGTCTCACTGTCATTGCCCACGTGAGCGTTGAAGTCCCCCAGCAGAACAAGGGAGTCCCCAGGAGGCGCACTCTCCAATACCCCCTCCAAGGACTCCAAAAAGGGTGGGTAATCTGCGCTGCCGTTTGGCGCATAGGCACAAACAACAGTCAGAGCCCGTCCCCCCACACGTAGGCGAAGGGAGACTACCCTCTCGTTCACCGGGGTGAACCCCAACGTACAGGCACCAAGATGGGGGGCAACAAGTATGCCCACTCCTGCTCGGCGCCTCTCACCAGGGGCAACTCCAGAGTGGAAGAGTGTCCAACCCCTCTCAAGGAAACTGGTTCCAGAGCCAGAGCCATGCGTTGAGGTGAGTCCGACTATTTCTAGCCGGAACCTCTCAACCTCACACACTAGCTCAGGCTCCTTCCCCACCAGAGAGGTGACATTCCATGTCCCAATGGCCAGCTTCTGTAGCCGAGGATCAGACCGCCAGGGTCCCCGCCCTCGGCCACCACCCATCCCACATTGCACCCGACCCCTTTGGCCCCTCCCATAGGTGGTGAGCCCATGGGAAGGGGGACCCACGTCTCCTCTTCGGGCTGTGCCCGGCCGAGCTCCATGGGTAAAAGCCCGGCCACCAGGCGCTCGCCAACGTGCCCACCTCCGGGCCTGGCTCCAGAGTGGGACCCCGTGACCCGCGTCCGGGCGAGGGAACATTGATTCCATTAATTGAACTCATCATATGGGTCTTTGAAACCTCCAGTTTATCCTTTTTCCATCTCCGTTCAGCTCTGCGACACTCCTGTCTGGCTGCAAGAGTTTTTTTCATTGAACCAGGGTTCAGATATGGCTTTATGTCGCACCAGTTTAATTGGTGCCACAGAGTCCAGAATGGTTTGACAGGAGGAGTCAAACCAGGAGCTCAGCTGTTCGGTGTCAGCAGCAGAGTCAGAGGGAGCACATAGCTGTTCAAAGGCAGCAGAGAACTGACCAGCGGTGGAAGGTTTAAAAACTCTACGTCGCTGGGCAGGAACGTAGTTTTTAACTGGAGCACAGGACAAACCAACATCAAATAAAACAGGCCTATGGTCAGAAATAACATTATCATAAAGTTCCAGGTCGGTCACAGACAAGCCGTGAGAGAGAACCAGGTCCAACGTGTGTCCATGTTCATGCGTGGGACCAGCCACCCACTGAACCAGGTTAAAAGAGTCAGTGAGGCTCAGAAAGTCCTTCACCAGTGGTTTCTCTGGACAGCATACATGTATGTTAAAATCCCCAACAATAAGGACTGCATCGTGGTTTATCATTATTCCAGTCAGGAAATCAGAAAAGTCATTCAAAATATCCTTATTATATTTGGGGGCTCTGTAGATGACAACGCATAGCACGGGGTGTGAGCAACCCACCTCAAATAAAGTTACCTCAAAGCTGGAGAAAGAAGGTGGTGCAATGCACTGCTTGCATTTAAAACTGTGTAGGGGAATAAATATGTATAGGATATTGGACTTCTGGTCTAGTCAAACTCCTACCCTTTAACAGGTATTTACGCTCACGTACTCTGGACCGGCCTCACCTCATACACATAAACCATGAGTTCTTGTAGCAAACTTTATACCTGTCCCTCAACAAAACAAAGAATCCATAATTTAAATACAATTCTGTAATGCTTATTTTCAGTTTGACTTATGACATGGAAATTATGGCAAATATTAAATACTGATAAACAACCAATAATATTCCTTGATGCGTGCTCAATAATCCAGGTAGAAAGATCTAAAAAAGCTAAGTCTGGTCCTCTGGACATAAAAAAAAAAAGAATGACTGCGGTCTACACTCATCTCCAGGCCAGCAGTCACTCTTTCAGGGATGAAGATGTTCACATCCTTGATAGAGAGGAACAATGGTTTGAGAGAGGAGTAAAGGAGGCCATCTTTGTGAAAAGAAACCGTCCATCATTAAACAGAGGTGGAGGCCTCCGGGTTCAACTGTCCCCCTCTTACAATGCTGTTATTGCTAGTATCACTCAGCCCTCTGTGAATAGCAAACAACCATCAGGGTGCTAACGATCCATCGTTAGGCTGATGGTCCTCCTTGATCATGTGAGCAGCTGGTTTCGGCTGTCATCAGCCAACTGGTTGATCCACTGTGAGAGGGTGCTATTTATAAGACTGAGCTGAATACAGCACCTCAGACTGAGGAAGTCTTTCGGACGAAAGACGAAACATTTCTACACATTTTTTTTGCTTTGTGTTGTTTTGATTTTGAATGTCCAGAGGACCAGACTTAGCTTTTTTAGACAAACCAATAATATTATTTCAGAAAGTAAATGGCATAAATCTGAGGACTTTGAAAAGGGGTTTTGATTCCATTTGGACTGAGGTCTAGCTCTTAACGTTAAATTTAGGTAAGTTTATCTCAGATTCATGAATTAAATTATCTCAACAAACTTAGTTGGCACTGTTACGTGGTCCTTTCATCAGAATGAAGATGTTCATCTCTCATTACCACAGTGGATGCACGAAGGAGGAGGCCGGTGGCCTGTTGTCCCAAGAAGGATGTTGTTTCTCAGGGCTACGGTTTGTTCGGTGCATACTGATGGAGGATTTTTAAACACCTTCACCTTCAACACGAACCACACAAGAAGAGAGACAAGAATTAATTTTCAGAGCAGCAGACTTTGAAAATGGGAGATCACCTCAAGACACTTTGAAACAAGTTTCAAAAGTGTTTGAGATCAAATCCAAATTGGAAAGTGCGTACTGGCTTTTTATTCTCTCAAAGGTTGGACAATAATGAGTAACAGGATGACAGTTTCAGATAGCACATGGAAAACGTGGCAGTGTAACAACAAACAATAACGTAATGTTAAAACCTTATCTGTGATTAAAACATGAGTGTGGCAATGTCATAACAAACAGTAACGTAATGTCAAAACCTTATCTGTGATTAAAACATGAGCTGGCCTAATCAGTGTTTTTGTTCTGTGTGCATGAAGCAACAAGTTATGTTCTTCAGAGATGTTTTGTTTCATACAGAAAGACTTTTAGTAAAGCAAACTGGTTAATGATTCATCAGAATACATTAAAGTAATAAGTTTAAATGATCAATGTTTGAACTCTCTAACATATCCGTCCTCTTTATCATTTAAACTGGTTACAACTTAATCAGATGAAACGATCATTGAGGCGCACAGCAAAAATGAGTTCTTTATGAACTAAGGTCCTTTATGGACTCAAACCAAAAGAAAAACAACAAAAAATGAGAAAAAGAATCACTCTGCATTTTCTTTTTAGGCTAATTCATCATGTTTTTCAGACATGGTACTACACAAATAAAAAGAAGGCAATTGTCAGGATTGGAGTGCAGATTCTCAGCAGGAGGTGCCACCATGGTCCGGAGGTGAACCATGACCATGGGTTGAAAGGGTCTGTTCCTTTAGTCCCACTCTCAACATAGTTCGCTCAGATCGTGCAAAGCATCGTGGATGTCTCCTCCTGTTCCTGATTCGTCTGGGATGTAGGTACAGCACGATTCGCCAATAATTTTACACACGCCTCCTCATGATGCAGTCAGGAGGTTGAGAATGTCAGTTTTGTAGGATCATCTCTCCCATTGCTTTCAGCTCTCCCAGAGTTCCATTTGCTGATTTGTAGGTGTCGTTGATGAGGCGGGGAGGGCATACCTGTTGATTCCAACCGACTCCTACCCATGGGAAAAGGCTCTGGAAGAGCTTTTTCCCCTCCATTCCAGATCTTGAATTCCCATGGGACGCCGGTGCTGGTGGTGAGCCCTCCCCATCTTGTTATCCCAGGCATTGCAGAGCATTTTGTCCTGTGAGCTGAGGGTGTCAGTAGCTTCCTCAGCACAGGCGTCGGGTTGGATAGGGGGACCAAAGCACAAAGGCCCCCCCAATTAGGTGGCAATGCTGTATAGGCTCTGTGTCCACACAAGAAATACCAGTCAGTTAAAACACGAGCCTTTGTCACCTGGCACTGCAATGCTACGGTGGTGGTTTCTTGTCGTCCTCTTGTTGGGTTGCTGATGTTGAAAGTCCTTTGTTCAAGGAGGTGTGTGCAATCGATGACATCTTCTGACTCGAGGCAGTTGGCGTTTTCATCCCAAAACGCTTGGCGGCAGATGTGTCATGGTGATCAGTTCAGGCAGTTTGATGGGCGTCCTTCACTTCATCAGACAGTGATTTTGTGTAGTCTTGTTTTGCCCAGCTGCCTGTTCCTGGGTGGGTGCTTAGTCCATATAGGCACACTTGTTGTTCTTTGGGCACAGTAGCAGGTTGAAAACCTGAATTGTAGGTGGCATAGGGTAGATGAGCGCAGACATAGCAGTTAGTAGTTTTTCCTTCATAAGCAGTTTTGTTCATCAGTTGCCACCATAGGTTGGTGCTGTAGTCATGGGGGTGTTCAGATCTCAGCAGATCGGTGATATCGCCGTTCACTATGTAACTTGCTTCCATTGTTGCTAGGTATACAGAAATACTAGAAACCTAAATCCTAACAGAGCAGGGATCTTTAAGTTCTTCACTGGTTTTGAGATGACGGTCACTAAAAGAACCGCCCCCTTTGTACACCCGGCTTCCCCTCTGCTCCAATGACTTAAGGGTCTAGTATTTCTGCAATTTACAGTGACTGAGATGTATCCAACTGGGTCATTCAGCAATCTTCACAGCAGAGGGTGTACTCAGTAGTACTTTGTATGGACCTTCCCAGCGTGGACTGGCCCAAGTTTTTCTTTTGATGATTTTGATGAAGACCCAGTCACCAGGTTTTACTGTCACTTCCTGTGGGGACAGAGAATCAGAAGACAGTAAATTTGTCCTGAACACTTCTTTTTCTCTAAGTTTTTTTTTTTTTTTTTTTTTTAAGCCTAGGTGTGTAGCCATGTCCTGTATAATTTGATTAACAAAATGAGGTCCATTGTCACTGTATATGGTTTCAGGTCAGCTTCATCCCGTTCTGAGAGAAGCATCACATCTAACTGTCATGGAGAGAGAGCGTGTACTCTGGGTTCACAAGTGACAATCGAATAAAGCTGTTTTTTCCACATTTTGCAGGTGGGACTGTAAGCCCATTCATTTTGTGGGGGAGAGAAATCAGTGCATGTAGCAGCAGCCCTAATCTGTAACCCCACATCTCTCCACTGCATGTCATGTGATTTAAATAAAGAGATATGTGGTGTTGCATCCAGTTTGTAAAAGCGTTTTTGTTCTCCAGAAAGGAGAACTGTAGCACCAGCGAATGAACATTTGTCTGTATATATCTCTTTAATGGCCATTGTGGCAGGGCTGTCAGCCAAAAAGTCACCTATGTAGTTGCAGGCACCTTGTTGTAATATGTTCATTTTCACATGTAATTGGCTCAGAGGCATTTCATCCTCCTTCTTTGTCAGCACGTTACCTGCTTCCTGCATCAAAAGGGAAGCAGCTGTTAGATTGTCAGTTGAACCCAGGTCATATGAGCAGTAAACATCGATCAGACTTTGATTTGCATAAATCTGAGTTTTGTCCAACCTTGTGGCTCTCATTCCATCCTTGACGGGAATGATTGCAATGGCCAGTTTTGTCAGTAAATCTCTGCCCAGTAAATTCACGGGACAGTCAGGTGATATTACAACATTTGCTGAAATGCAAGAACCAGTTTCTTCATCTGTGAAGTACACCGGTTTGGAAATGCTTTGTCTATTGGTCAGGCCATCTGCTGATTTTACCCAGATGGAGTTTTGTGATGGTTTCAGACCAGGAACACTGGTTTTTAAAACTGTTTTACATGCACCTGTATCACAAAGAAAATCCACATGGACTGAGTTGACTTTAAGCGTTATATAAGGTCTTTCTTTCAAAGAATTCAATAAATCCAAAGCTGAACAAATATTCACAACTTCCTGTTCTTCGACAGAGCTGGAGTTGGGAGTGTTATCAACTAGCCATGCATTATAACCGTCCCTGTTATCGGAGCGGTTTCTTGTCATAGGAAATGCTTCTCTGTGAGCAAATTCTCCTCTGTTTGGATGATCTAAATCTTTCTGGCAGTAACGTATTTCATGTCCGAACTCGCCACACCTCCAGCAGGTGGCAGGATTATATTGTCGGGGACGGTCATACTGTGGTTTGTATCTGCTAAACCCACGGCCTCTTGGTCTCATGCGTCTACCTCTGTTGCTGTTTCTCATAGGAGCATTGTAATATATTTCTGAGTCTGGGTCATTACTGTAAAACACATTTGTGTTGTTGTTTGGGTTATCTCCTGTTTTCTTTTTCAGCACTTTCTCAGCATGACGTGCCCATTGCATAAAAACCTCAACAGTACAAGTGTCTAGTTCTACAAAGTGTTTCTTTATCCAACCTGAAATGTTTGGAGTACAAGATTGTAGCAGACCGTTCTTCAGCTGTTGTTGATAAGCTGAGGTTGGCTCGTCATTGTGATTGATACCGCTATAAATTTTGAAATCCTTTTCATATCTTAATTTAAAATCATCGACATCTTCCCCTTGTTTTTGTTTGATTGCAGAGAGTGCAGCATAATCAGCTTTTCGTTTGAAAACTGTGCACACTCTACCACAAAGAGCATCCCACTGTTGCTTGTAACGTCCAGTTAGGTGGTTTGGGGTTGTTATATCATAGGGGAGGGGGGCCCCATCATTTCCCCTGCCAGTGTAGTCACCACGCACTCGGGCCCAATGTTTTCCCAAAGACGACTGGGCTGCTTCCCCGGTCTCATGACCATTAAGGCGATAGGAATGTATAATACCTTCCATATCCATGATCCACATTTCAGGATCCTCCAAATGACTGCTAACTCCCTCAACAGCTTTTCTGGCCTCTTCGAGGGTCCATGGCCTAAAAACTAAAGCATGTTGCGGGTTGCCCTTTATATCTGCAGCTGGATTCATGACTTGTATCAGAGGGAAAGCGTTTGAAGAGGGGCAAGGAGGTTGTGAAGTGGAAGACTGCATCTTTGACATTTTTCTAGTGACAACGTGGTTATCTGTTTTGGCCTCTGACGATATGCTTAGTTTGGCAAGTTCATCGATAGGATAAACGGATGGTGTTTGGGTTGAAAATGAGGCCCCCGTTGTATCATAAGAAGGAGGGCGACTCACAGATATTGTTTCATTGTCTTCAGGTTTAACAAACATCGTGTCAGTCATTTGTTTTTGTTGCAGTTTGGCCTCCTTAGATGTTTTTATCTCTTCACACCTAATTAGTGATTCATAATGCCAGATTTTAGCAATTGCCAATTGGTGTTCTATTTTTTCTTTCTTCTTGCCTTTGTTTAGAATAATTTGGTTTTGCAGGACAGAAATAAGTGTTTTCCAGGTGTCTACTTTAAGGTTGGGTAATATCTCATATTCTTTCATCCATTCTTCGACATATTTAACCGATTCTGGATGTTTCTGGCTCATGAATCTCAAATCTTTCGTGTTTGTTTCTGCTCCTGTAGGAGATTTTTTACTTCTATTATTTCCCATGACTGTCAGATATGTTAGTTATATAATTTACAAGTGCCAAGTTTTTATTGTTTATTATTTTTATTTTTATTTTGTATTCGAGCCTCTAAAAACTTAAATTATCGTCTAAAAAAAAGGTAAACTAATCTGCAAATGTAGTAGCGATGTTTGGCCACTATGGGTCTCTACAGGAGTTTTGACGTTCTTCTTTTTCCGGGGTCAAAGTGCAATGTACTTGTGATGGTGATACGTCAGACTTGGATTTGTTTTCCGCATTCATCTAAAAGATAATCACTAAAATCGGTAAGCAAATTTCTCAGCGTTTGTTGGCAGCGAAAACAAACATTTGAAGCGTCCGGTTTATACAGAATGATTACCTATTTATGGATTTTAGACGGGCGACGAAGTTTCGTAGCAACGTTAGCGTCCAGTGGGCTGTAATTGTCGACCCAAAAAAGTAATTTTAGCTGATTAAAGTCGGATAGTTTTGCCTTTAGATATTCAATACAAGAAACGCAATCATGCCCGCTTGGTTTTAGCGAAATAATTTGGACTTTTTATCGTTAAAAAGTGTTAAGAAATGGGCCGCTAGCTAATAGCTACGCTAACGCCAAATTCAATGCAAAAATGTTCGAATTCCACGTTTGTTTAAGCTTAAAACCTAAAGTATTTGGATTAGAATTTCATAAACAACATCAATCGATATCTCAAATGCTAGTAAACGAATCGGCTACGATGAATTGTTTGAAATAAGCATGCAAATATTTTATTTCATTTTATTTCAAAATAATAATTCAGGTATCTGACCCGTGTTTCCGGATGCGTTTTTAGAGACGATCTTATCACGTTATAACTGTTATAACTGTAAGTGCAGAAAAATACAATGATTAACGTTTTATATGTATTATTTAGTCTCGTTTTAAAACTGAGATGTAGTAGTAGCATAAACTTCTGTTTGTTTCTGTTTTTCACAGGAGGTGATATCTCAGTACCAGATAAGATGTTCCCGGAGGAGCCGGCCTGCTTTCAGCGCAGTTAGTAATTATTAGTTTCAGTATTTATCTTTTTAATTTATTTGATTAATCTTCACTTTCCTTTTGTCCTTTTTTAAAGTTGACTTTGTGACTCGGCAGCCAGCTCAAAACTTTTAATTTACATGTGAACTCATGTTCTCACACACACAGAGAGGGAGAAAGGAAGGGAGGTAAACTCACACAGATAGAGGGAGAGAAAAAGAGAGAGAGACAGACAAGCTCAAAGAACGCACACACAACTCTCAGGCACTCACCGATGCAGCCTGATGAACACAACTTTCCTATTTACGTACCTTCCCCGCTGTACGTCAGCAAAATTTAGAGCACCTTCCGCCGTGCCAAGCAAACAAATTTTAAGTAACTTCACGCCGTACTTTAAGCAAACAATCAGTCCCTCCACGCCGGACGTCAGCAAACTTTATAGCACCTTATCTCTGTGCTAAACAACCCAAGCTAGTATTTCAAGCTTGTATTTAAGCAAACAATTTACAGCACTTCTCGCTGTGCCAGGCAAACCAAAAACAGTACTTCCCGCCGTACAAAGCAATTTACAGCACTTCTCGCTGTGCAAGGCAAACCCAAAACAGTACTTCCCGCCGTACAAAGCAATTTACAGCACTTCTCGCTGTGCAAGGCAAACCCAAAACAGTACTTTTCGCCGTACTAAGCAAATAACGTACTTCCCGCCGTACGAAGCAATAACATGTACTCACTCCTTGCAGGTTCGTGTGGTATTCGACTGGATCTTCCGTCAAACCGTCCCGTCGATGGCCAGAGAATCGGACCTAAAGAACACTGGCCTGGC
>JBBPBX010091878.1:0-13847 GCA_038048925.1 Garcialebias charrua
TTGTCAATAACCGTGTTTCCATCTATTTTCATTTCGAATTTTGAGCTAATTCTTGAAATCTCTCAAAAATGTAAATACAAATTAATGCGGATCAGAAGTGTTTCCATCTACTGGCTTGTAGCACATCTACCAAGCCACGCACAGCGTCATTACGTCGGACATCAGCATCATTACGTCAGACGTCAGCGTTGCGCATGTCTACAGTAAACAGGAAGTAGCGGTTGAAAACAGAACCCGACCACACATCTCGGCAAAATGGAGAGAATATTTCAGGTATGTGTTGCTATCGGGCAAGTTGTATTTATTCTGTCATGCCAACTAGTTTTAACGATGTTACATGTTGTCCGGAGCGGAAACAGCTGATCAGTCACGTGACGTGAATGTTCGCTACGGCAGAACTGAGTCGGCAAATCTGTTTCCATCTGTCGTTTTGCGCATCAGCTCTGTTTCGAAGCCCCCAAAAACCACCTCAAGCGAGCGTATAACTTTGGGGCGAATTAGAGGAAGTAATAATAATAATAATAATAATGAATTCCATTTATAATGCACTTTTCATTAATAAAAATCTCAAAGTGCTGAAGTTAACTCGGATTTTGCCGTTTCCATTAAGCTTTTCTGATGCGATGCTTCATAATGCGCATCTAGAAACCTTGATGGAAACACGGCTACTGAGTCTTTGTGGCTCAATGGGAACTAACCTGTATGAATAAAGGTCTTTAAAAAAAAGTACCCTGATGGCCGCTTGCTATTCACAGAGGGCTGAGCGGTATTTGCAATAACAGCATTGTAAGAAGGGTACAGTTGAACCTGCCTCCGCCCCCTTTCACGATGGACGAGTTCTCTTCGCATCTTAAAGGAAGCCATCTTCGGAAAGAAGAAAACTCATATGGTAACAGTCCATTGTTAAACAGGGTGGAGACCTCCGTGTTCCACTCTCCCAACTTACAATGCTGTTATTGCATCATTCAAGATCACTGCAACAATGGACTGTTAATACAAGTTCTCTTCTTTAAAGGAAGCCATTTTTATGAAGAGAACTCATCCATCAGTAAACGGGGACGGAGGGTTCTGGGTTCAACTGTACTTCTCTTACAATGCTGTTGATGCATATGATTAATTGTTGGGCTGATGGTCCCTCCTTTTGAATGTGAACTAGTTTTGGCTGTCCTCATCAAACTGGTTTATCCGCTATGAGAAGGTGCTGTTTATCCACAGTATTCCTACGTCCCATGATGCTTTGCGCGAAATGTGCACACGACTTCCGGTTGACCGGAAACACCGTTTGTTTACATGCGAGTAATACAGTTGAAGACAGTCCAAACTTTGTTGTTTTCGTTCATTAAAAATGTGGGAACACCACTCGTTTTGTTAAAAGAGGAGGGACAAATAAAAAGAAATTACAGATGTTACCTGATCGCGCAGACATAATTTAAAACTACAACGCGTTTGCTCCGGCCTCTCGGCTAAGGTTTGTTAGCAGCTATCCCGGCTAAAAATACCGGGAGCATCTGAGATCTATCGTTTTAAGACAGTAAATCTTCCAAAACGCTCATTAATATCCCTCCCCGAATAAAAAGAAATTACAGATGTGACCTGATCGCGCTGACATAATTTAAAAATACATACATAGCGAACGCGTTTGCTCCGGCCTCTCGGCTAAGGTTTGTTAGCAGCTATCCCGGCTAAAAATACCGGGAGCATCTGAGATCTATCGTTTTAAGACAGTAAATCTTCCAAAACGCTCATTAATATCCCTCCCCGAATAAAAAGAAATTACAGATGTGACCTGATCGCGCTGACATAATTTAAAAATACATACATAGCGAACGCGTTTGCTCCGGCCTCTCGGCTAAGGTTTATTAGCAGCTATCTCGGCTAAAAGTACCGGTCGCGCCTGACATATATCATTTTAAGACAGTAAATCATCCAAAACTCTCATTAATAAACCCTCCCTGAATAAAAAGAAATTACAGATGTTACCTGATCGCACAGACACAGCCATAGAGAAGGATGCAGGAACACTCTTTCTTTGTTTTGGGTCCGTGTTGAAAACACTGTTGTTTTAGCCAAAGATTTAGCTTGGTCCGGTTGTTGGTGCAGCCGCGAACAGCACAGCAGGTACCTGAACCCCGGTAGGACATTTCAGTAAACGTTCCGTTTAAACAAAAGCTGTGTTTGCTCCGATAAAATGAATGAAAATAACTTTCAAAAACACCCGCGATCCATACTCCGCCTATGGAATAAGGCACTTCCGGTGTCGGACAGGAAGTTCAATGCACATTCGCAAATACAGTGACACCCTCAGGAATACTGTGGATAGGACTGAGTTTGCTTCAGCTCCTCAGACTGAAGAAGTCTTTAGGATAAAAGACAAAACATTTCAACAAAGAAGAGTCCTTCCAGAGGACCTGACTCAACCCTGTTAGATTTAATCTACAGGGGTACCTAGATTTTTGAGCATGCATTAAGGCATAGGTAACGACTTCCATTTATTCTTATAGATACATCTAGGTACTGTACTGTACGTATAAGTAAACCTCTACCAAAAATTTGGTTGCCACATATGTAAACAAACCACCTCAATCATTGGGGAAAAAAACTTTCTAGTTTTTATATTGCTTAAAAGTTTATTTAAGGTAGTTTCCTTAAATGACTGGAGTGGCTGTTGAGGTGGCCAAAAATTAAGGCACCTTTGGCCACTCTTCCCTCTGGCTCCATCACTGCACATGGTGGTGTATAAAATTGCTCCCTCTGCTTGCCAAGGCCTTTAACAGCAAATTAACACTGCAAGAATGTAAATATATTTTCCCTCCAAATTTTTATCAGCAAAAATGTAATGTAAGACTTCATCCCTTGTACGGTAATAAACCTTCTCTAAACACACAAACAATACTGTGACTGATTCAGATTCAGTTTATTATTGCCATTGTCGATGAACAGGATTCACAGACTAGGAATTTGCTTCGGCATAACGGTGCATAAAATATAGAAACATAAAACATAAAAAAATAAACCATAAAACATCAATACAATATTCAGTGAACAAAACCTACTAAAAAACAGTGCAATTAGAGTGGTGCAATCAAAATACAGCGATACAGTGATTCCCAATCAAAATACAAAATACAGCGACCAAGGCAAGTTATGGGGTAACATGGTTATGAATGTTCAAAATGGTGTAGTGGCAGGGGAATCGGACTTGGGATCCGAAGGACCCAGGTTCGAACCCCGGCCACGGCACACCTTGGGGTGTCTATGAGTGCACATCTATTTTCCCCAGCTCCCCGGGCGCTGACTACGGCTGCTCACTGCACCACCTGGTGGTGGTTGGGTTAAATGCAGAGACCAATTTCGTCTGTCAAGTATGGGAACATACACAGATGACAAAAATGTAACATTTATTTATTTTTAAAAGTCTGACAGCAGAGGGGAAGAAACTGTTTTTATGGCGGGAGGTTCTGGTCCCAATTGACCGAAGCCTCCTGCCTGAGGGGAGTCGTTCGAACAGACCGTATGCAGGGTGAGAAGGGTCAGCTGTGATCCGACCTGCTCGCTTTGTGATCCGACCTGCTCGATTGAGGCCTTATTTGGGCGGCCGTGGCGTAGTGGTAATGGCAGTCGTCCCCCAATCGGAAGGTTGGTGGTTCGAATCCCGGTTCCCCACACCATGTGTCGTTGTGTCCTTGGGCAAGACACTTAACCCCGAGTTGCTCCCGGTAGGTCTGGAAAGCACCTTGCATGGTAGTCTGCCGCTACCGGTGTATGAATGTGTGTAGCATTCAATGTGTGTAGCACTTTGAGATTTTCACTAATGAAAAGTGCGTTATAAATTGAATTAATTATTATTATTTATTTGTTTCCTTTCTTGCATTTTTCCAGTAACATTCCACTGGACTATCTTGTAGAGCCCGACCGATTTGGAATTTTGGGATTTTTGGCTTTCACCAATATTGAAGGGTTTGTGACCATTGGTGAGGACGTCGGATTCCGAAGATTGAAAAATGTTGTGCTTTGTCCACCCTCAAGAATCTAAACAGTAACCGTGTTTCCATCAAGGTTTCTAGATGCGCATTTTGAAGCATCGCATCAGAAAAGCTGAATGGAAACGGCAAAATGCGATTTAACTTCCCCTAATTCGCCCCAAAGTTGATACGCTCGCTTGAGGTGGTTTTTGGGGGTTTCGAAACAGAGCTGATGCGCAAAACGACAGATGGAAACAGATTTGCCGACTCAGTTCTGCCGTAGCGAACATTTACGTCATGTGACTGATCAGCTGTTTCCGCTCCGGACAACATGTAACATCGCTAAAACTAGTTGGCATGACAGAATAAATACAACTTGCCCGATAGCAACACATACCTGAAATATTCTCTCCATTTTGACGAGATGTGTGGCCGGGTTCTGTTTTCAACCGCTACTTCCTGTTTACTGTAGACATGCGTAACGCTGACGTCTGACGTAATGACGCTGACGTCTGACGTAATGACGCTGTGCGTGGCCCGGTAGATGCGATTCAAGCCAGTTGATGGAAACACTTCTGCTTCGCATTAATTTGTATTTACATATTTGCGAGATTTCAAAAATTAGCTCAAAATTCGAAATGAAAATGGATGGAAACACGGTTAGTGAGTGGAGCTGTTTGTTGTTCATTTAGAGCAGCTGTTAGCTACCATGAAGCTAAGCAAATCAGCTCCACACTTTAATTAGTCCCACTATGCTGCCTTTTGTTCAAAGACAGTAGTAAGTTCATCATGTAAGTTACATAAATGAGGTGATTAATACGTTCATAGTTGATAATTAGTAGGCATGTAACGGTTGTAGTGGGTGTACCGAACCGTTTCGGTACAGCACGTTCGGTTCGGTCCACCTGCGTACCGTTTCGGTTATTTTTTCACTCATTGAACGTTAATATATGCGCCGCGGAACAAAATTTCCTGGGCGCGTTTCAGCATGGAGCTATTATCGCGCAGCACGCGCAGCATTATTAGCCATTAGCTACTCGCTCCGGTCTCCTGTTTGGGAACGTTATGGCTTTCTTATTAAGACGAGTGCACATTCAAAGCTGTGTTTGTGGACATTGTTTCATGAAGACTCTGCAGCAGCTGCGTAACGCAGCTCTCTGCAGCAGCAACACGTCTAACGTGAACGTGCTGGAAACTACGTCATCGGAATGTGAACAGAAACAGCAGCTGTTGCAGAAACACTGCTAAAAGCAGCTGCATTTAAACAACTTTTATCAGGTAATCAGAGCGGTCCAGAGCAATAACACAAACTGTATGAGTTTTTAAAGATCTGAATCTAAGTCTGAATGTTTTTTATGCGCAGTTGATCCTTGCTATGAGACATCCATCACGTCAACACTTAAGTCAAAAAGTTCAGCTCTTTATGAAAAAACTAAAACTGATTGTGAACAAGTCCTGGAGCTGATTTAAGCCCTGCCCTGATGATGAGTGGGAGATTCAACCGTTCAAGAGGTATTGTTCTTTTATTATAATTATTATTTATAATTTATTATTATTTAAAATCATAATCTTATTAACTTATTTTTTTTACCTCTGTTTTTTATTTCCAGTATTTCCAGTTACAGAGGTAGCATGTCTCTTCCACTTCAGGGAAATCCACCAGAGATCACCTGCTGCAGCTAAGAAGTGTGTGATGACTGAACTGAACTCTGAACTGTTCCAGGACCTGTCCCACCAAGAAGAGGTTGTGAGTAATGAGGACAAATACAGCCACACTGCTGCTACTGGACAAAAACTTGATTAGTTAGATTGTAAACAGTCTGTTGCTGCTTATTGTTCTGGTTCTGACTGTTATTGTATTTATTAAGATTTTTATTATTTTTAATATAATTTATTTATTGTAGAGTGCTGTTTATTTAAAATATCATCCAAATGGGTCACTTTTATTTATTACTACAATACAATACAAACATATTTTTGGCATATTTTCAAAATAAACATTTTGTAAGTCTTTTGTCTTTTTTTTTTTTTTGTACCGAAAATAAACCGAACCAAGCCCTCCTTGTAATTGAACCGAACCGAAATGTGATTTTAGCGTACCGTTATACCCCTAATAATTTAAGTAAATTTATGCTAAAAACTGTTAAAATGTTTGGGTTTGAAATCCAATCAGAGTGAGATATCTGGTCTTTGTCATAGCATACCGTACATGTAGCACGTAAGGTAGGGCATAGTGAGTGCTCTTACCACAGAAAAAAATATTTGATGTCTTTTAAAACAAAGTGCTTCAGAAAATAAGGGAGAGAATAATAATAATACTACCGTAGTAATAAAATAATAATAAGTGTTACGGTATGTGTTTTAATCATTGGTATGCTCCCAAACAAAGATTTTAGGGATACACAATATTATCAACATGGTATCGGCCGATATTAACGTTAATTTTCAATATCGGACATCGGCCATTCCATTAAAATAACTCGCCGATATAAAAGGCGCTGCTTTTGCCTGCAGCAGCAGTGCAACGTGATGACGTTGCAGCGGCAGCGCAACGCGATGTCACCCGATCTCACGGCGGCAAGTTATATTCCAAATGTCGGCGGTGTTGAAGTTTTATTTTTCATTGGTGAGGATGTCGGATTCCGAAGATTTGTGGACTACATTGAGCCTCGCTACATCGTCTGCAGTCTGAGATATTTTTCCGACGTAACGTTATCCGAGTTAAAATCGCCATGTCTGACGTCATTGAGAAGCTAATAGTCTATAGCACAACTTGTTGGGTGAGTTTTACTGCAGACATTTGGATGTCGTGTTAGCCCCGTTAGCATGATTAATCTTACAGCACAATGGATAGACAAAAACTTTGAACTTAGAAGGCTGTCCTTCATGCACAGGAGTGCAGAGGATTCCACACTGCAGCTAGGAACCTGGAACAAGCCTCCACAAGTGAGACAGCATCGCAGGTGACTAATGCTAATAAACAACATTCAACAATATGGATGACAAAAGGGTTAAGAAATGCATGTAAAAAAAAGAATTATTTGTATTCATGTTTCTTGAAATTGCGAAGTCAGAGCGCAGAAGAAAAATATAAAAAGTATAAAAATAAATTAGTAGGGATTATAAGGAAACATAAGAAAGAATATTATAGTAAATTATTAGATAAAACTAATGGTGATATGAAAGCAACATGGCGAGTAATGAATGGTGTACTGAAGAATCATAAAGCAAAAACTGGTATTTCAAAATATTTTGTAAAAGACAACGATGAAGTTCATGATGAAAATGAAATTGTAAATGGATTTAATCAATATTTCGTGAATGTTGGATCAAGCCTTGCAGCTAAGATACCAAAAGTAGATAAAAATATGATCCACTCAATTACAGGTTGTGCAAATAGTATTTTCCTAAATGGAACTAACAAAGAGGAAATAATGAATGTAGTAAAACATCTTACAGACAAGAGATCGAAAGACTGGGTGGACATGGATATGATGTTTGTAAAGGACATAATGAGCCATGTTATTGAGCCGTTCACATACATATGTAACTTATCATTTTCAACAGGAATTTTTCCAGATAATATGAAAGTAGCTAAGGTCGTTCCTCTTTTTAAAAATGGTGATAAATGTGTATTCAACAATTATAGACCTATATCCTTGTTACCACAGTTTTCAAAAATTCTTGAAAAACTATTTGTAAACAGACTAGACCAATTTATAGATAAACAAAATATTCTAAGCAACAGTCAGTATGGGTTTAGATCAAAAAACTCTACATCAATGGCTCTCATGGAATTAATGGAACAAATAACTACTGCTGTCGATCAAAAACAACATTGTATCAGTATCTTTGTTGATTTAAAAAAAGCATTCGATACTATTGATCACACCATTCTCCTTGAAAAACTGAACAAATATGGTATTAGAGGACCAGCATTACAGTGGGTATCTAGCTACTTAAAAAATAGGAAACAATTTGTACAAATAAATGATGTAAGATCTGACCTCTGTAATATCACATGTGGAGTTCCCCAAGGCTCTGTACTTGGACCAAAGCTTTTTATTTTATATGTGAATGACTTGGTAAATGTGTCAGGACTCCTTAAATGTGTACTTTTCGCTGATGATACCACTTTTTTCTGTTCAGGTGAAGATATAGAACAAATGTTAGAATTGATAAAGACAGAATTTGTCAAGATACAAACTTGGTTTAAAATAAATAAATTATCATTAAATCTAGAGAAAACTAATTACATGATATTCGGTAATAAAAAGAAAACTGTTGATGTTCCACTCAAAATTGAGGATGTTGAGATTTGTAGAGTGAATGAGGTGAAGTTTTTGGGTGTTATCATTGATGACAAACTGACATGGAAACAACACATAAATTCTGTAAGAATAAAAATAGCTAAATCGATAGCAGTACTGTACAAAGTCAGAGACCTATTGAATGATAAAGCTCTGTATTTGTTGTATAACACAATCATTGTTCCACACTTAATCTATTGTATTGATGTTTGGGGGAAAGCGTGTAAAACAATCACAAAGCCTATTTTTGTATTACAGAAAAGAGCTGTAAGAATTATCACTAGAAAGCATTACCGTCATCCATCAAGTACATTATTTTATCAACTAAAATTATTGAAGTTCCATGATTTGGTAGACTATAATATTTTATCAGTTATGTATAGAGCTCAAAATAATGCATTACCTTTAAATATCCAAATGCACTTTGTTAAAAGACAAAGTTGTTATAATCTTAAGGGAACAGAGTTGTTTGTAAAACCACAATTCAGAACCAGTTTGAAGGGACGTTCTACCTCAATCCAGGGAATTAGATTATGGAATGGCTTGGAGAATGTAGTTAAAAATGCCAAGTCAATGTTTACATTTAAAAAAATGATCAAAACAAATGTGTTAAAAAAATATATGTGAAATAACGTAATGTGTATTGTATTAGTTAGAAAATTAGAAAGAGTTAGTCATTTTGTACTGTTGGTTGAAGAATATTATTGTTTAACCTGATTGTTGGAAAAAGTTGGTTGAAGATTATTATTGTTTACATGGTTTGACTACTGTTGTTTAATCTGATTGTTGGAGATAAGGGGCAGATATAATAAGATTTATTCTTCTTTCTGCTACCTTTCATTTTTTTACATTTTGTACACTATCATTATGAGATTGTCTTGTATTGTTTCTTTTGTAAAAAAATGAACAAATTTAATAAACATAAACATAAACACTTTTCATTTAATATACAGTATGTTAAAGTGCTATGCATATGGCTGTTACTGAATATATGTCACCAGCTCTTACAGCGGTTACACAATTTTTGTAGTAAATAAGCCTAAATAAGAGGGCTATGTTCTGACAAAGGACTGTACCTGTATATACAATATCGGTATTGGCATCGATTATTGGCCAAATAAGTTTTAACATATCGGATATCGGCCAAAAATCGTTTATTTGCATTTCTTGTTCAGTTCCAGTCCAGGAAAATGTTCTTCTTGAAAATTGCAAACATTCACTATTTAAATCCTTCAGTAATGACAAACATCCATGTTATGCTTGTTAAAATGATAAAAAGTAGCTCGAAGATGAGCATAATCTGAATAAAATCCCATTCACTGATATTTTTACTTTCTGGTGGCCTTAAAGGTTGCTGTTACTGTGGTTTCCAGTCAAATGTATTGGGAAGCACAGCACTGCCATGTGGGAGGAACAGTAGGCAGCGCTATAATTATTTTGCCACTTATTAGAACTATTATTAGTCAGCTTCAGGACTGCTTCACAATTATCTAGAGATTAACAAGATCCCAATCTGTTTGTAAAATTTTGGCATGAGTAGCAATTGAATTGTAAGGGTATGTATGCCACAAGGGCATTTATATGATTTATCACAATAAGATAGTGCTAAATGTTATTGTCAGCGCTTCGTTAATATTAGCATTTACATTTTGGGGAGAATTGCAACAAAACCTGATTACGGTAATCTTTTTTTGTTTTTTGTAGAAATATACAAATAAGAGGTTGGAAAAAATATGTTTGTGCCCCATACCAAACAAATGAGTCTGTGAGTGTCTGTGGGACACGCAGATCAGTTGAGTGTTGGATGAATGTGATGCTACAGGTCAACAAAGAGCCTCTGCTGACCTATTCATCAGTGTATTCAGGCTGGGATCAGCAGCCCGTGGAGAGGCCTCTGATGCACATGTGCCTCTGGCTGCCTCATCTCAGTAAATAGAAGAGGCTTGGATGGCTGGACTCAGCTCGGTGCTGACTTTCATTGTGTGGGGCTGGTTGAGTGTGATGGCCTTTGTGCGCTGCACTTTGGAGTTCATCTTAACACTCCACGCTCATGAGTGTCACGCACAGGTTTATTTGTGCACACAGTTTGCTGCTTATCTTTAACTTGTTTACGTAAAACTCGTTGCAGTTTTGCACTCTTTAAGAAGAAGAAAAAATAATAATAAAATCTAAAAAATGGACCAAAAGAATATTGCTTTTTGGCATTACGACAGCTCAGTGCTCTTAGTGCTGTTGCCTCACAGAAGGAAGGTCCTGGGTTCATTCCTCGGTTTGGACCTTTAGATCTTTCTGTATGGAGTTTACATGTTCTCCTCATGTTTGTGTGGGTTTTCCTCGGGTACTCCGTTTTCCTCCCACAGTCCAAAAACATGTTTGGCTGCCATCAGACCCTGGCCTCCTTTTGAAAAAGAGAACTTTGGTTACTGTAGTTAGAAATTTGGAACTGTCTGGTTAAATAAAGCTTAAAAGAAATGCTAAAGTAAAGGTATACAGTATATCTGATGATATTTTTAGTATTTTATATAACAATATACATATAGTACAGTGGCATTTATGTGGTGGTGCTGCCAGATCTGTAGCTCCTTTGTTCACTGTTCTACAGGGAGTGGTTTTGTGTTTGTATGCGTATTTCTGTGTGTCTGTCAACTGTATTCCCATGGCGCGTATCGACAGTGTGGCAGGCTAATGTGCACAGGCCTAATTCCCTGTGGGTGTCTGATTATGGGCTCTACAGTTCTTTTCCTCTCTTTCTGATTATTGGGTGCAGTGACAAACAGACCATCTGGGCAAAGGGAAGCCGCTCTGGGAGGGGATGAGGGATCACAGAATCAAAAAATAAAGAAGGCAGTGATGCAGCATGTCATACCACTGACATGACAATTTTTCAAAAGTGAAAATGTCTTAAATGGGAGCTGAATTAAGCACCTAAATAAACAAATTAGTGTGGGTGGGTTGAAAAATACATTTATTGCTCCTGATACCAACAGTTCATGCTTACGATATTTTTCGGCCTATAAGTCGCAGTTTTTTTAAAACTAATTTTCATGTCCTGCGACATATTTAAGGATTTTTTTCCCATATTTTTAGACCAATTTTTGGCTGAGATATGACCGTTTCCATTCATTCTGACGAAAAAAAATGGAGCAGTACCACTTTCGGCCTCTAGGGGCGTAGTACCAACTTCGGCCGCTAAGGTCCACCGACCGTTCCCAACTCATGTGTCCGACAGCAGACTCATCTGGTCGGACTCACTCTGTCGCAGCCCGGCCTCCTGCTCTCTGGAGCTCTGACACTTCCAGAGAGTCCACCGACCGTTCCCAGCTCATGTGTCCGACCGCAGCCTCCTCTGCTCGGACTGACTCTGTCGTAGCACGACCTCCTGCTCTCTGGAGGTCTGAACTACTGTTAGCTCAGTGTTTTACTGTTAGCAAAATAGCTCAAGAACCACAGGACAGATTTTGATGAAACTTACAGAAAGTAATCACTGGATGGACATTTACAACTGATTAGCTTTAGGAGATGTTTGAGCTAAAATTCGATGTGCTAGGACCATAGCTGTGGTAGCTGTTAGCTCAGTGTTTTACTGTTAGCAAAATAGCTCAAGAACCACAGGACAGATTTTGATGAAACTTACAGAAAGTACAGTACAGTGTATACAGTATATTAAAAATCAAAAAAGGCGTTCAATACAGGATCAACTGGACTTTATTTGTAGTATATTAAAAAAAAATTCGTAGAAGTTTCATCCTTCGTCCAAAGGACTTCTTCAGTCCGAGAAGCCACAAACAAACTGGAGTCTCACAAATGCCACACTCCCATTGTGAGGAAAAAACAAGTTTGCTTGTGATAAGATGGTTTCTGGGGTTCGCTCTCTCCCCCGTCAATGCCTCTGAGGCAGTCTTGCCACAGTGGTTCAAAACACCAACAGTTCATTGTTGGATTTGTACCTGGATTACTGAGCATGTACTGTTTGTGCTTTGAACCATTTTGACATGACTGCCTCAGATGAGTTGACGGGAGAGGGTGGGCCCCAGAAACCAGCTTATCATCAGCAAATTTTTATTTCCCACTTTGGGAATGTGGTATTTGTGGGACTTCATTTTGTTTGTGGCTCTTCTCATACTGATGAAGTCCTTTGGATGAAAGATGAAAGCAAAAAAAGGCACAAAAAAAAGAAACCGTTCAGATGACCTGACTGAACATTGTTAGAGTGCTCCTGATAGTTTCTGACATGAAAGGAAGAAGTCTGTATGGACATACCCTTTCAGGGATTGCAGTCGCTGGAATGGAATCAGGGTGTTTCTCTGTCAGCCCGTTCCCTCCAACGAAGTGTTTCGGACAGATGCAAGTACTCGACCAATTCAGCCACAGAGTCAAATCCAATTGATCGCATGAACCAAGTACATTGCATACGAGGCTTGTCAGCTATCGGCCGTCACTGTTTGATGTCCTGTTAGCAACAAAGCTTCCTAGATCCTGTTTCTGTTGTTTTTTTTAATTGGCGCAAACCACAACTACAGCACTGTATTCAATTGCTCTTGAAGTTCTGTTTGCCAGACATCTGGGCACTTCTGATTTCACATATTGCGTATGACAAGCCTCATATGTTATGTATTTGGTTAATGTGGTTTCCAAAGCAGAGAGAAATGTGATTGTTGGATTCGACTCTGTGGTTGAATTTGTTGAGTACCGTATTCGTCGGTGTATAATACGCTCCGGTGTATAATACGCTTTGTCATATTTTTGGAAATAAATCAGAAAAACCCTTAGATAATACGCTTCGGTGTATAATACGCGCTGCCGTGACAGTCTTTTTTATGGCCACTAGATGGCGCCAAACCCATTGAAACTAGTGATACAACCGTGACCTCAGAAACACTTCTCTGATCGCTCTCAGTAATGAACTTTTTGGGAGTTATTCCTGAAGGGACAGTAATACTTTTATTACTTTTAATTTGAATCAAACATTACAAATTGTCATAAAGATAAAGTGTTAGTTTCAGATGTCAGCATTTTATGATAAAAACTGATCTTAACACTACACACAACACTGTTAACCTGTTGGTTTGGTTAAAACAACGTCATTAAAGCGTCACATATGGGACCTATGTTAATGATAATAGCAAAAACAGATATTGTTCATCTGAATATTAATTAGGACAAAAACAAAAGTATCTTCTGAGGAGATTGTCCTGAGCTCAAACTAAAATGAGATAAACAGTGTCACTGAATCTTCACTGCAGGTTTGAGAAGAGAAATCCTTCATGAATAACATTTTGGAATAACATTTGCTATTCAGCATGAATTTAAACAGTTTGAATAAACAGACTACAGGGCGCATTAGCGCCCATAGCGGCCGAAACTGGTACTGCACCATTTTTGGCCAAAATGAAAAACGGCGAATCAGAGCTAAAAATTGGTCTAAAAATATGGGAAAAAATCCATAGATAATACGCTTCGGTGTATAATACGCAGGATATTCAAATGAGCAATAAAAGTGCGTATTATACACCGGAGAATACGGTACAGTACTTTTCATTCAACCTTTATTTAGTCAGGTAAATCTCATTGAGCC
>JBBPBX010091879.1:0-11972 GCA_038048925.1 Garcialebias charrua
ATACCAATATTACCAAAATAAATCATGCATCTAAAACGGGCTGTGAGCATTTAAGTTTGAACCAATGAATTCTACACTGTAATGGAGACCACATGAAACCTATAGACCAGGGGACCTCAATTCCAGTCCTCTGGGGGCAGCGTCCTGGACTTTTAGATGTGCCTGCTTCAACACACCTGAGACAAATATTCAGGTCATTAGCAGGGCTTTTGGAAACTTGACCGCATACTGAGTAGGTACTTCAGTCATTTATTCAGACGTGTTGGACCAGGGACGCATGTACAAGTTGCAGGACTGGAATTGGGGGCCCCTGCTATAGACAGTGCAATTATGTATGTATTATGTGATGCCATTTATCCAGACAAACATCACTACATTCTCTTTTCAGGAATAACAAGTAAAAAGGCACCAGCTGTGCTGATAATCTTAACGCCAAAAATACACTACAGCCGGTCCGGCTCCGCCCCGCTCCGCAGGTCGCAGCTGAGCGAGTCCAATTTCCATTACCTCCGCTCCGCTCAGGTCCGCCTGGATGCGCCGCTCCGAGACACATGCGCGGGAATTGCGAGATCGCGCGATAAATCAAGTGATAAGTAAGTCAGAACAAAACAATTCATTCGGTGGGAGAAGGAGAACAACAGTAGAGACTGCTGCCTTGATCTTCTCTCGTAAATGAGCGACAGGACATGGTTTGAGCAACAGGAAGTGATGTATTACATTTCAGAATAAAATACTTAATTTATTTATTTATTGTATTGCGTTTGTAGGCGTAGTCATAAATGATAGTTTGACACAATTTTTGTACAAATATATCCGTATAGAGCTAGGATTAAGTCCGCCCGTGGTGATTTTATTTTGTAAATACGGATGTTGTGCTCGTTCCTTTTCCTGTTGGTGCGACGTAATCTTCAAAAGTTGACTCCGGCACAGCTCCGGCAGAAATAGAAAAATTAAATTTTGACGGACTGCCGTCCGCTCTCCGCTGCTCGCCGCCGCCGTGCGGAGCCAGTGTAAATTATGTCATTGATTATAATGGGTGCGTATTTGCTGCGGAGGTCAGACCGGAGCGGGGCGGAGCCGGAACGCATGTAGTGTAAATTTGGCGTTGAGAAGACCAAAAAAACACATTACCTTCTTCTCCTGTTAGTACACCAAGGTCAAACACTGCTGGGCATGGAAACGTGGAACTGCAAGACCCCTCCAAACTCGTTCCTGTCACAGAACAACAAGAGCATCAGAGTAATACTTGCAATTATATGTGTGTAAACAACAGTAAAGCTAGGTCGGGACCTGAGAGTCCCTGTATTATTATTTATTTTTTTCCCCCACATCGAAATTAAACTAGGAAAATGCAATAATCGGGGGTTTTGTTTTAAAACTGAATTGGAGAAACAAAACGCTACATTTTTTGTTATTACAATCATTATTTCTAGTTGTTTAAAACATGAACAACTTTTAATACAGTATATGGTAAATTTGTGCACCGGGTGGGCCTTTCTGGCAGAAAAATAAATTCCAAAGATGTTTCTTTATTTCACGTTTGAAATACCAACTGATTACACTGACTTTTTTTGTGGCGTAAAAATGTCAGTTGTGTCAAAATACAGTGCATTAAATGTGTTGTCTCTGACATGTCTCTGACAGTTATAAAACCCAGGAGTTGATTTAGCACTTTGAATTTTTTACGAAATAGTGAAAGTGCCCTGAAACTCCGCGGGTGCGTTTTACCGAAGAGGTGCAATTTTCGTCACAACACCTGTATAACTACGTCAACAAAACGTATACATGTACAGTATTTTATTCTGAAACGGAAAAACCAAAGAACGAACCGTACACGGATTCCTGAGATATGGTTAATAAAATGCACACTATATATTCAGAAAACAAACTCTTTACTGTGTAGAAGTAGTTTACCTTGATTTCCAGGTGACACTGTTGAACTTCGGCTAGCAGCTAGCCGCTAGCTGCTAGCTGCTCCAGCACACGAGAGAACTCTGTATCAACAGAATCGCTGCGGGCGCTCACAGGAGCTCTTTCGTTTAAGACGCACGTCCCACTACTTGTTGCATCCGTTGGTGACAAAATACTATTTAAAATGTTGTCAGAATCTTCTCTGGAGCTCATGGTGTTTGGCTGTAACTTCCTGCTGCTGCTGCCGCCAGGGTTGCCAGATCTCTCCAGACCGAAAGAAGCGATCAGCTCAGTCTGCCGCCTCAGCTCTCACGCATGCGCGATCAGATCTTGAAATTATGCCCCGCCTCTTCCGGGACAAAATGCACTCACACACACACACACGTCCTTCTTATATACATACTAGTATGTTCTCTCGCACACACACACATGCGCACACACACACACACGACCAAAGAGAGACAAAAAACGTGTATGTGACCTAATACTATAGTGAATGAGAGGCAATACATGTGTGTTTGAGAGGCAATAAGCAGAAAATGTGTGTGTATGTGCAATAATACTATAGTGAATGAGAGACAATACATGTGTGTGTGAGAGAATAATACTATACTGCATGAGAGGCAATAAGCAGAAAATGTGTGTGTATGTGCAGTAATACTATAGTGAATGAGAGACAATACATGTGTGTGTGAGAGAATAATACTATACTGCATGAGAGGCAATAAGCAGAAAATGTGTGTGTATGTGCAGTAATACTATAGTGAATGAGAGGCAATACATGTGTGTTTGAGAGGCAATAAGCAGAAAATGTGTGTGTATGTGCAGTAATACTATAGTGAATGAGAGACAATACATGTGTGTGTGAGAGAATAATACTATACTGCATGAGAGGCAAGCAGAAAATGTGTGTGTATGTGCAGTAATACTATAGTGAATGAGAGACAATACATGTGTGTGTGAGAGAATAATACTATACTGCATGAGAGGCAATAAGCAGAAAATGTGTGTGTATGTGCAGTAATACTATAGTGAATGAGAGACAATACATGTGTGTGTGAGAGAATAATACTATACTGCATGAGAGGCAAGCAGAAAATGTGTGTGTATGTGCAGTAATACTATAGTGAATGAGAGGCAATACATGTGTGTTTGAGAGGCAATAAGCAGAAAATGTGTGTGTATGTGCAGTAATACTATAGTGAATGAGAGACAATACATGTGTGTGTGAGAGAATAATACTATACTGCATGAGAGGCAAGCAGAAAATGTGTGTGTATGTGCAGTAATACTATAGTGAATGAGAGACAATACATGTGTGTGTGAGAGAATAATACTATACTGCATGAGAGGCAAGCAGAAAATGTGTGTGTATGTGCAGTAATACTATAGTGAATGAGAGACAATACATGTGTGTGTGTGAGAATAACACTATACTGCATGAGAGGCAAGCAGAAAATGTGTGTGTATGTGCAGTAATACTATAGTGAATGAGAGACAATAGATGTGTGTATGTGCAGTAATACTATAGTGAATGAGAGGCAATAGATGTGTGTGTGAGAGAGGAAAATAGTTTAAGTCCTACACGGCCCCTCATATCAAAGTGCTACAAACATTCATACACCGGTAGCGGCAGACTACCATGCAAGGTGCTTTCAAAGTCAAAGTCAAAGTCAACTTTATTGTCAGAACTGCAATATGTACAGGACATACACAGGATTGAAATTGCGTTTCTCTCAGTCCCTCGGTGCAACAGTAACCATTTAAACACTAAAACACTGAAACATTTAATAAACATAAGCATAAAATAGTAAAAGTGTAACACTGTCCTGAGTTTTTGCATAGTAGTATAAAAGTATGAAAATTTACACCAACACTAAAACACTAAACATTTAATGAACATAAGCATAAAATGAAATAATAAAAGTGTAATACTGTCCTGAGTTTTTGCATAGTAGTATAAAAAGTATAAAAAGTATATCTATAAAATAAACTGAAGGTTCTAGCATTGACATTTGCAAAGAGTGGCAAAGCAGCATATGAGTTAATGTACACAGTATATGTATGAGGTAGTTGATGTTGGTATAGAGGCAAAGTGGCATATGCAGTAAGGCACATAAGGCACATTGGGCATCCTTAAATAAGGCTAGTCAGAGAATACTGTATATGTATCAGCAGTAGTGTAGATATAAAAGTAGTGTAAATGTAAACAGTAGTAATAAATGTAAACAGTAGTAATAAATGTAAACAGTATTAATAAATGTAAACAGTGAATGTAAACAGTAGTATGACTATAGGCAGTAATGTAATACAAACATTAGTGCAAATATGAGAAGTAGTGCAAACTGAATGAGCATATGACCGAGAGTTTAGTGAATAACCCGTTTGATGACACAGGGTCCAGTGTTTTCCAGTCCTACCGGGAGCAACTCGGGGTTAAGTGTCTTGCCCAAGGACACAATGACACATGGTGTGGGGAACCGGGATTCGAACCGCCAACCTTCCGATAGGGGGACGACTGCCATTACCACTACGCCACGGCCGCCACGATAAATGGTTCCATTGTCAAAAAATCTTAAATGCCACCTTTGTGTTAAGTGGACGGCCTAAATGCAACCATATTGAAAACAATGTCATAAACCCATCTCTAATCTAACCTGCTCTGACCCCAAGCATGAGAGACACTTTGATCATGTCAATTAACAAATGATGCACTTACATTTAAACATTGTAAAACTAATTATTTCTTTCTGCCATCCCTCACTGGGTACTGGGCTTGAACATTATCCATTTCATCTGTGCACCGCGCCAAACAACTCAACTGTCCTGCCTGTTTGTATTTTTTGACTATTGTACACACAGTTTCACCTCTTTTGTTTAAGTCAACCTCGTTGTTTTTCCTCTTGTTATGTATAGTTTGTGTTAGCTTGTGTGTGCCCTAGGGCTGGGCGATATGGACCAAAATTGATATCTCAATATTTTTACGATATATCACGATATACGATATATATCTCGATATATTTTTCTTTCCATAAAATAACAAAAATATACATTATTTCTGAGTCAAAGCTTTGTCCCAATTGTCACACAGCTACATTTATTAACAAACAGCTGTAACTCTACAAAAGAAATGTCTAAAAATAAACTGTTTACATACATTAGTTTATTTTTTAGAGATTTATTTACACATATTAAATAATAATCCTCTTCAGCTGAGGGCAGCTGTGGCTGAGAGGCTAAAGCAGTCTCCTCCAATGGGAGAGCTGGGGTGTTGATTCCACCAGCAGTCACATGCTGAAGTGTTCCTGGATAGTGGGCAACACTGAACCCCTCATTGCCTCTGATGTGTGTCCCATCAGTGTATGACTGTGATAAAGTACTGGTTATTCTTTGTACAGATCTAGTAGAGTGCTGTATGAATGGCTAAATGAGGACACAGATTGTGTTGTAAAGAGCTTTGAGTGCATACCTGTCAAGTTTTGGATTTAAAAATAAGGGAAATTTTCTGCCGGGTACGCCGAGCCATCCCACTAGCCCAGGGATCTACAACCTTTATGATCAAAAGAGCCATTTCTGCCCCTTTGTTCACTAAATTAAACGTTTCCGGAGCCACAATACCTGCTACAACTGGGATTCTCAACTGGTGGCCCACAGACCACTTTAAGTTTGTTAGAGGACAATTTTCTGACCTGTAGTTTTCTGGCCATTGTAAAGCTGAAAATATCTAATGATTTGTTGATATTTTTATATTTTAGACTAAAAAAGACCAGATTATCATAAAGAAGGAAAAATAATGTGATCTTTCCCAATTAAAAAATAAAATAATGAACTATGCAGGTCTAGGTAAATTATTTTAATTGTGGAAAAATTAAATATCCTACTTCGAATAAATAAAGTTAACTTATGTTTTACTCCTTCTATTAGTTCTAGTATTCACACATTTGCAAAGGAAATGACAGGAAAAACTGCTAAAACTAGCCCTTTTTGTTGTTATAAGAACAAATAAAATTCAGTTTAAAGTTAGTTTTGATCAAAGCTTGGAAGAGCCACTGCTGAGGGACCAAAGAGCCGCATGTGGCTCCAGAGCCGCAGGTTGCAGACCCCTGCACTAGCCCAACCAAAGTCCAGAACCCCTTACATTTTAAGACAGGTTTACAAGAAATCTAAAATAACTACCTATCAGCCTCTTTCAAACCAGTTATGTGATCACAATCTGACAGGCTTACCTTTGTGCTTGACGGATTTTTCATGCTGACGGACATCGTTCCTTCCCCCATGAGAGAGAGACACTAAAGTCGCGGTTACAAATCTTAAAAAACGCGTAATAAACTTTAGGAAAGTAAATTCGCTGTCCCATTTTTCAACATATTTACACGAAGTCTTAACTTTTTTGGCAGGGACGCGTTCTCTCTCGTTACTTCCATCTCTGTGTTTTTCCGGGTTTGTTCCTGACCGCGCCAGCCCTAACATCGCGAGAACTGCCACCGAGGCGACTGCAGGTGGCAGTTCTCGCGAGACTAGTGACAGAGGCACCGGAATGTTTTTTTTTTTTTTTAATAATATTATAATACGGGAGATTTCCGGGAAAATAATAATTCGGGATCACGACGGGAAAGAGGGGTAAAATACGGTAGTTTCCCGGCCAAAACGGGAGACTTGACAGATATGTGCTAAGGACTGCGAGTGGGAGAAAGAAGGCAGCAGGAGGATTTTCAGGTATAAAACTTATATAATTTATATTGAGATAGTCTCAACTTATATCTCAAAAAAAATTATCTTGATATTTTAAAAAAATATTGATATACAAGTGGTCCGCGGCTTATGAACGAGTTCCATTCCTGCGGCCGTTCGCATGTCGAAATCGCCGTAGGTCGGAAGTACACACGTGCCGCCACTTATACACGTACATGTATGGTACAAAACAGTTACCAAGTTACCAAGCACTTCACCTATCCTAACACAGTACCCTACATAATTATCACAAAACACATGCAGTCCATTTAGAGAAAAAATAAAAAGTTAATTTCTTACTTTGAGCTGGTCAAGCCTGTCTCTGTTTTTTTGCATGTTAGCTCGTTGCACGTCCGAGTTCCCCAGGTTCATGCTGCTCCACGAGGTCCAAACTGTTTACAGGAAGGACTGTTAGCATGTTAACTCCATACATTTAGAGCCATCATGAAGGGAAAAAGAGTTAATAACTTACTGGGAGCCGTTTCTCCGCGGTGTCCGTCCAACAAGCTACGCCGCGTTAGCGTTAGCCCCTCCGCGTTAGCATGTTAGGCCGCACCGCGTTAGCATTTTAGCCCCTCCAAAAAGGCTGCTGCAGCTGTTTCTCCATGTTTTAACATGTTAGCTCCGTGTCCATCCAACATCTTAGGCTGCCAGGCGGACATCGATGCGAGCTCCCGGCCGTAGCTGGTCTCTCCGTCGCCCGTCGGCTCTGTTTCCCCAGTGACACCATCCACCCCACCCGCCCATCCTACAGCAAGGCTTGTGAGAATGTTAGCTCATTGCTCCTCCGGACCAGCTCGCTGTCTGCTGCTTCAAGCGGTCCACAGCGTCGTTTTCCTTCGTCCATCCGTCCCTTCGCAAAAGCGCCGTTCAGCTCCCAGCTCATGAATCCGAGCGCAGAAACCTCTGATTGGACACGGTCCGTCCGAAGCCGGCTGTCGAGGCTGGAGCTAACTGGCTAAACTGGCGGGCACTGCCGAAAACTGACTGCCGAAAACTGTCGGAAACTGCCGGAAACTTTGTAAATCGGCTTAAAATAATAATAATAATAATACTTTATTTATAAAGCCATTAAAACAACCACAGCTGCAACAAAGTGCTGTACACATGAAATCAAGAACATTTAAACACATTTTTTTCTTCATATTTTTATTAGTATGATGTGTTCGTAAAGTCGGATTGCCATAAGTAGAGACCGCCGTAAGTCGAGGACTACCTGTATCACCCAACCCTAGTGTGCCCTACACCCTATTTCCTGTTTATGGTGTATTCTTTTAGTAAAGTTACACATACAGTCCTGGCACAGTTACTACAGGCTTTTGGAGCATTTTCTTCATTTTTTGTAATGTGGATGAAAACATGTCTGGAAAAGTGCTGTGTTTACGAGGATATTTTTAGAAATGGAAAATAAAAATGTTGTATTGGGGAAAAAATGTTCCTATGCAGGAAAAGGCTCAAATCCTAAAAATGATGTGTCACTTTTTGATAAAAGTTTACCATATTTATTTATTTATTTATTTATTTATTATTTACTTAATTACTTACTTTGGCCTTTCCTCAGTGTAAAAAAACATTGCAATGCATTGCAAAGCAGTTATAAAGTAATTAAAGCACAGCCTGTATTTACTTTACTCATCATAGACTGATGTCATTGTAATATAATTTAGCTTAAATATTAGCTATCCTTAAAGGGGACCAAATATTGGTTTTATAAATTTTTATGGTATGTCTGTGGGCTATCCAGACCATGTTCATTCAATTTAATGCACAAAATAATTCTTAGATAATAAAATATCCCTTTTCTAGTTGTGCCTTTTCTCACTTCCGTTCTGAACAGGCTGTTTATGATAAGGCCACGCCCTTCAAAAATCTGTTTACATTAACTCCGCCCTCCAAAGGGGACCCTGAGTCAGACCCAGAGGCAGACGCCATTTTGGGCAGGGCAAATGAGGCGCTGACGCGTCGCGTAGGCCGCTGAGAAACATCCATAAGTTCACCCTCCATGTTAAAAACTCTTCGTCTGACTCTTCGAAAACAAGCAATAAGGCTGCAGAGTAACACACTGGCTGCTAACTGCTATACACGCTCTCTCTAGCGGGGGCCGCTTTTTTTCACGGACCACATCCGGCGCGGACCGGATATGGTTCGTGAGCAGTCGTGAGCAGTCGTCCGGTTGATTTAAGAGCCCGTAAATAAGTTTTTTCATTGATAATTAGTTATTAGCGGTACTGCATTTTAACAACAACGAAACATCGAACTCTAGTAGCCATTGTGCTGAGATGAACTCAGGAAAAACAACCGTGACGTCTTTTATACTGAAGTGGGTGGAGCATCACCAGGGGTTGCTAGGTGAGGGGCTGGACTCAAGGTGGGGGGGGGGGATTGTCCTGCAGCTTGTGACGTCACAAGCTGCAGGATTTGAAAACGAGACATTTATATCACTGAAAAATAAATATACTTAGAGTAAATATACCACTGGGTGCATTTTTTGGCCCTAGGACTGTTTTTTTAAGAAGTACATAACCAAAGTTGAGTTTAAAAAAACATTAAAAAGTGAATTTTGCATCTTTGGTCCCCTTTAAGTATTTTGAAAACTTTCTGGCTTCACTTCGCTACAAAAGACCTGCAGCTTGTTCATGCAGGTGAATTAGGATTTGCCTCTGCTCTGGTCCTCTTCGATATACACGTCCATCGCTGTCAGCCACAATAAAAGAGATTCATCTGAGAAGCTGAGGAAGACAAATAAATCTAAAAAGGCTTTGTCACTCATTCTATGTTTTTTGTAGCATTTTTTGCTCTCTCTTTCTGTCTGTGGCTCCTTTTACTCCTTTTCATTTATCCTTCATTTTATTATGTTTTCTACATGCACTGTGTTTTGTTGGAACGGGGTGCCCTTTGAAACAAACAAATAAAAAAATGGTTCACCAAGTTGCCATCAAAAAAAAAAAAAAAAACGTCTTAACGATTTTTATCATTCACCACTACCAAAGGCAAAGGTGGAGTAAAAATGGCTATTTTTTTTATTTTTAGTGTTGTTCATTTGTTTGGGGGTGTGGTGATGAAGAGGTTAGAGAAGGCGAGCCTGTGATTGGAAGGTCACTGGTTCAACCACATGGACCAACAACAACATTAAAATGTGAATGGGAAAGGTGAATCACCCACACCTGCATCCATCCTCATTTGCCCCAATCTGGGCCTTTGATCAAGACCCTTAACCCCACCATCTGCTCCCAGGTCTCCTAGATATCAGCTCTCTGCTCCACACAGAGGGCTGTGGTAGCTCGCAGGTCTGTGGTTGAGTCAGGAAGGACATCTGGCTTAAAAACAATTACCAAGACTTCCTGCGAGTTAGTTCTCTGTGGCGACCCCTGAGGAAAGGAGCAGCCAAAAGAAAGAAAAACTGTTGCTCATTTTTGTTTGTTTTAGCAAAATATCAGTCCAGATTTTACTTTGTATATAATTTTATTCAACACACTCTTGCAATATTCCATACTAGCTTTAGCATAAACTTGGAAAACACAATGGATGCTCAGAAGAAGCAAGAAGATGAAGGATGCCCAGAAGTCTCTTTGATTATGTTAAAGGGTCACTTGTGAAACATGTTTGCACAGACATAGAGGAAGTAAGTAGAACGTGACCGGTCACAAGTGATGGTGTGCATATCCGTGAGAAAACTGCTTTTTGACACTAATTAGATGTCCCGATGGAAACACAGCTGGGCTGAGAGACTAAAAGGAACACAGCTCTATGTAGGCACGTCATCTGCTACTGCTGGGGCTGCAGAGAAGGAGCGTGAGAAGTTTTTATTTTATTTTTTATCTGGCTGGTCTCCGTCCTCTCTAACTCAGAATTTCATTACTGTCCACTGCAGAAGTGTCTGTGCGTTTGTGTGTTTGTTTTTCCAGATAGCAAAATATCCCATAAACCAGTGGACAGAGCTCCATGAGACTCTCAGAAAGTAATCACTGGATGTTTCAACCCAGTTGTGGATGGCTGCCACAGCCATCTGATTCAGATACAATTTGATGTGTTAGCTGCCGAAAGTCATCCCCAAGTTTTCTTCTGATACATCATCTTGCATTATTGCATAAGTTTGCTTATATTATTATCAAGGGCTGACCAGAACACTGTCATTTCTAAACACAAGATGATCAAAGTCTAAAATTCTGGCATGAAAGGTGGCGGGTAATTTATGTTTCTTCAAGAAATTTTGTTCATTTAATTTTACTAACTGATATTATGCTTTGGGTTTTAGTATAAGTTTTCTCTTAAGCTGTTTTAGGCACTGAAAAAAAAAAACAACCTTGTACCCCAGTGTGATTGAAAATGTTGCAGGGCTCGAATACAAAGACGCTGCACACTTACTGTTTGAAAATGGATTTGTTATTCTGGCTCACTCATCTGTGACTAAATGTTGTCATTTGTTAGTTGAGAACAGCATAAATGTAGCAGTGTGAGAATATACTAGGTTTGATCATAATTCCTGCAGAATCGCTCAAAATACTGAACACAACATGTTGGCATGTTGAAGGGAGGTTGATTCTCCTGTGCCAATAAATCATGTCTGACAACGGAATGAATCTGGCTAGTCACACATAAGTAAGTAGTTTTTGATGATGCAAGATTGTAAAAAAACTAAAGGGCTGTGATAAACTAAATATTTATTTAATGCCAGTTTTAGACTACGATCATTTAAGTTGAACAAGTAATAAATAATTTTGGTGCAAGATGTTCAAGTTGGTAAGAGTTACATTGTATAAGAAGATGGATTTTTTTTTTTCTTGTCTTAGGCAGTGCAGGGGGATGAATCCTGTCGAGTGGAATGTGTTTTTAATCCACTACCAGGTGCAGAGGCAGAGCCAAGGAGTGGCCAATGGTGGCCTTGGCCACAATAGAATAATCTTCTGCCACCCCAATCCTTTGAGGAAACTATACTTCTAAGTAATATGAAAACTAGAAAGCATGGTTCCTTCAAATGATAGGGGTGGTTGGATTACATATAGAGAAGTAACTCGCTACTTCACAGTTCGTTTTTTGCAGACTTGCTGCATCACGGTTTTTCAAAATAAGATTGGGCATGACACACAATTGGCTGAGTGACATTTGTGAAGCCCATGCTGCAGGAGAAATGTCCTGCAGCTCCTCCTCTCTCCCGCTTCCTCGTCTGTGATCTCCATTCTGCTGCAGAGAAGTAGGCGTGGTCAAGAGCACAAAGTGCTTTTGTGGATGAGAGGAGGCAGAGAGCTGAAATCACGACATTCTGTGCTCTTAGAGCGTTTAGAAACATTGTTTAGAATTTTGCAAGATTGTGGGAAGGGTTTAAAACACAC
>JBBPBX010091880.1:0-13847 GCA_038048925.1 Garcialebias charrua
CCAGCCCTCCTCCTCAATGTAGCGCACATTCTTGATGATGTCGCCCAGTCGCAAGGTCAGTTCGTCCTCATGGAGAGCTTCATACTCGAACTCCACCACAACCTCTGCTCCAGAGAGAAATATGGGAGAGGAAAAAAAAGTCAAGTTTTATCAAACTCTGTAAGTAGTGAGTAGGTAAAAAATAAATTATATTGAAGGCACACTTGAGCGAGAAAAAATTTTAAATTATCAAATTTAATAATCAAAAACTAACGTACTGAAACCCTTTTCTTAAGTATTTTGACCCAAACCTTCCTTACTATGATTTACCAGCAGAGACTGGAGTCAAAATGAACAATGAGAGGGAGACCGGTGGAACAGTGAGTCTACAAGGATCAGAAGTCACAAAGGTGCAGGACTTCAAATACTTGGGGTCCACTGTCCAGGAAAATGGGGAATGTGGTGAAGAGAAGAAGAGAGTCCATGCAGGATGGAGTGGATGGAGAAAAGTTTCAGGAGTGATTTGTGACAAAAAGGTGTCAGCAAAGGTCAAAGGAAAAGTTTACAAGACAGTGGTGAGACCAGCTATGTTGTATGGTCTGGAGACAGTGTCATTGACAAAAAGACAGGAGAAAGAACTGGAAGTAGCAGAAATGAAGATGCTGAGGTTCTCCTTAGGAGTGACAAGGATGGATAAGATCAGGAATGAGATCATCAGAGGTACAGCACATGTTGAACAACTGGGAGATAAAGTTAGGGAGGCCAGACTGAGATGGTTTGGACATGTCCAGAGGAGGGACAGTGGTTTGGACATGTCCAGAGGAGGGACAGTGGTTTGGACATGTCCAGAGGAGGGACAGTGGTTTGGACATGTCCAGAGGAGGGACAGTGGTTTGGACATGTCCAGAGGAGGGACAGTGGTTTGGACATGTCCAGAGGAGGGACAGTGGTTTGGACATGTCCAGAGGAGGGACAGTGGTTTGGACATGTCCAGAGGAGGGACAGTGGTTTGGACATGTCCAGAGGAGGGACAGTGGTTTGGACATGTCCAGAGGAGGGACAGTGTATATTGGTAGAAGGATGTTAGAAATGCAGCTGCCAGGACAAAGACAAAGAGGACACATATGGATGTAGTTAGAGGACATGGAGGTAGTTGGAGTGTTAGCATTGACTAGTCCTGTTCTTGTGGAAATTGAGTCTGTCCCCCACCTACAGTAGGTGGCCAACCCGGTAACCATACACTTTAAGAGTTTACTCCCACTGAACACATGGGAACACACATGTGAAGGCTGGTGGGGAAGGATGGTCCAAAGACCAGTAACAGGTACAAGACAGGTGCATATTGGATCCAAAGCATTCTAGGGAACAAAGCATCAAGATATTGTTTGTGTACAACAAGGACAGTTCTGGTAAAACTTTACACTTCATCAAAAGTTTGCTGTGTTTTCCTCAGCGTCTCTGATAAGCTGCAGTGCTGCGACTCAGTAATGTAATGAACTGATGACATCAGTGTGTGATCACACGCTCGTGGGATCAAAACAACAGATTTAATTATCACCAAGTGAATATTGATAATGACGCACAGGGACTTTGTAGTTAGTAAAACAAAATACCCACCAAGAAGATCTCTGTACAGTTAATTTATTAAAATAAATGACGAGGGAGAGTGTCTGTTCTGCCTGAATGCTCACATCTGAGCAGGAAGTGGCTACATCTGTGATTTATGAATGACCAGAGGGAGGAGGAAGATGGACTGGTCTGTGTGGAACTGTTTTATGAAAGAGTCTTTAGAGGAAACACACGTGTACACACACGCACAGTACGCACACACCAACTAACACTTGAGAATTGTTGTACACAAACAGAATTACCTGATGTTTAGGGGTGCACTGATAAATCGGCCCCAATTTCCTTAATTTTGGGAAATCAGAAATCGGCCGATACTTGCATGAGAAAACAATTTTACCGATTTTGTTTGTTTGTTTTAACAACAATGGTCTGAACTTCATTTATGCTGGTGAAGATTCTCACGTCGTCCAGGACATGATAAAATCAAAAAAGGCGTTCAATACAAGATCAACTGGACTTTATTTGTTACAGAAGACGTTTCGACCTCATTTATACTATACTCATTTACAGTATACTCATTTATATATAACTTCATTTATATTTCAGTGCACTACCTCATGGCCAGTTAAAACAAGTTTGTATTGTTTCTAGGATATTGTTCAAGGGTATGTTTTTCATTTAAATAATATTGGAAAATTGAAGGTGCCTTGTGATCTTTTAACACCTGACAGTATCGATTATAAAACAAAATTGGTATTGGACAAAATCGGAATCAGCAGGTCAGACGTTTTAGAGATCGGTGATCTGCCAGAAAACTGCATTCGGTGCACCCCTAATGCTGTTTAACTTGGCTCTGCTTCAGTCTTTAATACATTGGTATATGCGTGCGTGCGTGTGTGCATGCGTGTGTGCATATGTACGCGTGCTCCAACCGACACCTGAACCATACTCGAGGAAGAAACGGACACCAAAAGCTGAACTCAAAGCAGCTTTAATTTCTACAACACTTTGAAATGAGACAAAAAGCAACTTCAAGGCACCAGACACAAGTCCTGCTCTGACCAAGAAACACACACATTTTTTACACACCACCGTCGTGTCTTGTTCACGTCTTCTTATTGAATTGTGCAGCTGATCACATTTCGTTCATCTTTTTCACAGTTTGCCATGTTATTGTTCATTACTGACCTGGTTAATGGGTTGGGGACTGCGGATACTTCCACCCACTGAGTAGTACTAGTAGTACTACCGGTACTTTAAGTAGTCAGGATTACTTCATGTTAAATGTAAGATGATGAATCATTCTGAAGTATCAGGGCTGCTCGATTATAATAGTAGCAACACAAACACTAGTTGACCTATCGGTGTTGGCAATAAACCCAACAGGGATTAGTACAGAAGTTAAAGGGAAATTTTAAAACTTTGAAATGGGATTCAGTGAAAATTTTACAAATGATTATTGTACAGTATTATGTGCTGAAAGTAGTTCTTTGGATGACTTTAGTATAGAGAAATGGAGCTAATTTTTATCAAGACTGGTTAGCTATTGGTTAAAAAGCAATGCTGCCATCTTAAAACTACTGCACTCTGAAAAAGTTAACTATGGTTCATGTGAATGCTATTTTAAAAATGCCACTGTCAGTTTCTTATGACAAAGTTATTTACATAGATAAGTCAGTGGTAAAACTTGTTTTATGGTTTTATTAACCCATATTTTCTTGCATAGAGGTTGGTCTTCATTGGACTCTACTCTGCAGCTTCATTAGACAATTATTCATTTAGGTTTATTTGTTTTGTTTTTTAAAAGCACCCAGAAACAAGCAGACATCATTGCAGCAACATTCTAAACACATACGGAGCAGACATTAAACACATCACAGCCTGAGCAAACAGCTTAGTCAAGGTTCAGGACTGTAATTCAATACCACCAGTCTCTGTACCTACAGGAAGTGGTACAGTGTCTGCTGTATCACAAAACAAGAGGCAACACCTACACATACAATCTTTAATTTGAGTTCCTGCATCCTTAATGTTTGAAGTGGAGCAGACAGACTCTACAATTACAGATTGGCAAACAACACATGAGGTGCCACAATCCTAGGCCCAACTCTCAACACTTCATTGACGAGCAGCCACAGACCTCAGCTCTGCTACTGGTTAAATACGTGTGAGTGCGCCTGGGTTCAAGAGTTTCAACAGTGAAGTACCACTGCAGGTGCAACGTTCAGCTCTCCGTTGAGTAGTCTGGTAATAGAGGACGTGCAATGCCAGATTTTCAGACAGTTTATTTAGGGGCAGCTGTGGCTGAGTGGTTAGAGCAGTCGTCCTCCAATGTGAGAGTTGGGGGTGCGATTCCACCAGCAGTTGCATTTTGAAGTGTCCCTGGGCAAGACACTGAACCCCTCATTCCCTCTGATGTGTGTCCCATTGGTGTATGAATGTGATCTAAAACATTGATTAGTGTCTAGAACGATTTGTTCAATTACCTTTGAAGAGATGTAGTAGAATGCTGTATGAATGTGTGTGTGGAGATAAATGAGGGAACAGTTGTGTTGTAAAGTGCTTTTAGGATCTTGTTTAGATAGAAAGACACTACCAGTATAGAAGTACAGTCCATTTACTATTTAGTAATATTTTTTAAGTTGGCTGATTTGACTTGTCTACCACCAAAGTCTTGCCACCATGCAGCTTTTTAACAATCTTCAAATTTTTGCCTCAGCCACAGCCAGGGATCCAGACCACTTGGCCCACTGATACCACTCAACTGTCTCTGGAATCCCACCAGCCAACAAGCCCCCATAAGACTCCTTCTTTAGATTGGCTGGCTGCCTCTCTCACCCAAGGGTGTCCACCACAAAGTTTGAGGATGGTCACCATGAGAAGCACAGCAACCTTGCAGCCACAGCTCAAGGCAGAAGCTTTGACAATAGAGGTGTGTGGAACATGGCCCACTCGGAGTCAATGTCCCCCGCCTTTCCTAGGATGAGGTTGAACTTCTCTTGGAGGTGTGAATTGAAGATCTGACTGGTTCCCAGCAAACTCTCACTATACATTTAGGTCTACCAAGTCTTTCCAGAGTCCGCCATCTGATCCAACACACCACCAGGTGGTGATCAGTTGACAGTTCAGCTCCGTTCTTAACTTGAGTGTCCAAAATATATGGCCGCAGAGGACTACAAAATCTATCATCAATCTGTGACCAAGGGTGCCCTGGTGTCAAGTGCACTTATGGGCACCCTTATGTTTGAACTGGTGTTCATGATAGACAAACCATGACCAGCACATAATACAAACAGAACACCACTGAGGTTCAGATCAGAGGCAGTTCCTCCCAATCATGCCCAGGACGCTCCAGGTCACGCTGCCACCAAGTGTCCTTGGGTGTCCTGAAAGGCGCTTTTAAATATAATGATTATTGTTATTATTATATTATTATTATTACTCACATGAGCAATAAAGTTGTTCAGCAGAATAAAGGGAGTACCCAACTGGAGCACCTTCCAGCACCCCAAGGACCAATGTACTTCCAATGACTCCAAGAAGGCTGGGTACTTTGAATTACTATTTGGTGCATTGGCACAAACAACCATCAGAGCCTGTCCCCCCACCTGAAGGCTTAGAGGAGCTACTCTCATCTAGTAGGGAAAACTTCAACACACAGGCACAAAGTCAGGGGGCTATAACTAGTCCAGTGTATCTGGTCTAGTTATAGCCCAGATGGGCATCCTGCCCATCTCAAAACATACACCCCTCCACCCATTAAGGATCATGGCATGTAAAAAAAAACAAATACAGTCCAGAATAGTGATGGAACAGTAGTTCTTTGAGTGTACCGAACTATCGTGCTGTCTGCTGTTAACAACCAACAATTCAACAGTTAGAGCAGAGATGTCAGCTAGACGACAACAGATTCAAAAGATGTTCATGTTTTAGTCAAACTAAATGGCTGTGCTACTGACTAACATCTGTTGTTAGCAGTTAACATAGTTAGCATTGCTAAATGTAAGAGGTCCTCAGACTGAAGTGTTCCCATCTCGGAAACCTGCAAACATCCTGATTCAACATGTTTTACAATGGTCAGGGACTCAAAACTTAAAACTTTTGAGTAAAAAACGTTTTCCAACACCTTAGCCTTGAGTAGTACAAGATGTTAAATGTGTGGCGAATATAATACAATATATTTATTTATTTATAAAATTTATTAATAAAAAAATTCCATAAACTATAAGAATACAAAAAATAAAATGAAAGGCAGCAGAAAGAAGAAAAAATCTTATTATATATGCCACTTTTTTCAAACAATTAGTTCAAACAATAATAATCTTCAAGTAACAGAGCAAAATGAATAACTCTTTCTATTTTTTCTATCTCTAATACAATACACATTAAGCTACCGTACTTTTTTTTTTTAACAGTTCAGTTTTTATCATTTTCTTAAATGTACATATTGACTTGGCATTTTTACCATCACTCTCCAAACCATTCCACAATCCAATTCCCTGGATTGAGGTAGACCGTCCCTTCAAACTAGTTCTGAATTTTGGTTTTACAAATATCTCTTGTCCCCTTAAGATTATAACAACTTTGTCTTTTAACAAAATGCATTTGGATATTTAAAGGTCCACTGACATGACATGTCCCCAAGAAGCCACGCATCACAGGACTGAACGACTACAGACCTGTGGCTCTCACATCTGTAGTCATGAAAACCTTTGAACGTCTGGTTTTATCCCACCTCAAGTCTATCAGCAATCCCCTCCTGGACCCTCTGCAGTTCGCCTACAGAGCTAACAGGTCTGTAGATGACGCCATAAACCTGGCCCTCCACTCCATCCTGCAGCATCTGGACTCCCCAGGAACCTATGCTAGGATCCTGTTTGTGGACTTCAGCTCTGCATTCAACACCATCCTTCCTGCTCTGCTCCAAGACAAGCTCTCTCTGCTCGGTGTACCTGACGCCACCTGCAGGTGGATCACTGACTTCCTGACAGACCGGAGTCAGCGCGTGCGGCTGGGGAAAGCTGTCTCGGACACTCAGACCATAAGCACAGGTTCACCACAAGGATGTGTTCTTTCCCCTCTGCTCTTCTCCCTGTACACCAACTGCTGCACCTCCAGCCATGACTCCGTAAAACTTATTAAGTTTGCGGACGACACCACCCTCATCGGGCTCATCTCGGATGATGATGAGTCTGCGTACAGGAGAGAGGTGGGCCGGCTGGTGACCTGGTGCAGCAACAACAACCTGGAGCTCAACGCCCAGAAGACAGTGGAGATGATTGTGGACTTCAGGAAAGACAGAGCCCCTCTGCCCCCCATCACCTTTAACAACACCCCCATCATCATTGGGGACTGCTACCGGTTCCTCGGCACCACCATCACCCAGGACCTCAAGTGGGAGCCAACCATCAGCTCCCTCATCAAAAAGGCTCAGCAGAGGATGTACTTCCTGCGACAGCTGAGGAAGGCCAAGCTGCCGGCCAAGCTGATGGTGCAGTTCTACACGGCCATCATCGAGTCCATTCTCAGCGCGTCCATCACAGTGTGGTACGCAGGGGCCACTGTCAGGGACAGACACAGACTGCAGCGCATTGTGCGCTCTGCTGAGAAGGTAATCGGCTGTAGTCTCCCATCTCTCCATGACCTGTACGTCTCCAGGACTGTGAGGCGAGCAGGTCGGATCACAGCTGACCCTTCTCACCCTGCATACAGTCTGTTCGAACCACTCCCCTCAGGCAGGAGGCTTCGGTCAATTGGGACCAGAACCTCCCGCCATAAAAACAGTTTCTTCCCCTCTGCTGTCAGACTCTTGAACACTCATAACCATGCTACCTCATAACTTGCCTTGGTCGCTGTATTTTGTATTTGTTCTTTGTATTTTGATTGGGAATCACTGTATCACTGTATTTTGATTGCACCACTCTAATTGCGCTGTTTCTTAGTAGTTTTTGTTCACTGAATATTGTATTGATTGTATTGATGTTTTATGGTTTATGTTTTTTGTGTCTTATGTTTTTATATTTTATGCACCGTTATGCCGAAGCAAATTCCTAGTCTGTGAATCCTGTTCATTGACAATGGCGATAATAAACTGAATCTGAATCTGAATGATGTTTGAACTATGCAAAAAATTGCTCAACAATATATATGTTGTATCATTCAACTATGTTCGTTTGTACAAGCAAAATGATAAATTAATTTAATTTTGACTTAAAAGTGATTTTATACTTGGCGCCGTGTTTATTCACGGGAAATCTGATTACACGCAAATGCAACATCTGTGACGTAGGAAGGAGCTCAGTTCGCTGCTGCAATGATAACGCATATTCATTCTCTGCCAGATCGCCTTTTTTTTTGTATAACTTGAAAAATGCCGTTACGTTGTGTCGCATTTAGGTGTTCTAATATCATCAGTGAACAAGTGAGCCTTTTCACTTTCCCAAAAGATTAAATACTTCGTCAATAATGGAATAAATAAAGCTGCCCCCCCCTCGGAGCTCCCTCGCTTCCTGAAAAGGTAAGACTCAAATAAATACGGGTGCAGACCTAAATTAGAATCTGCTGTAAAGCCATTTTCAGCAGGGCAAATGAGGCGCTGACGCGTCGCGTAGCGGTGACGCATAATAGATGCGTCTTATAGGGCGTGTTATTTATGGATTTTTTCAATTTATTGACAATAATTGGACAAAGCGGGTTATACACAGAAGCGTGTTAAATGCCGACAAATACGGTAAGTCTGGTCCTCTGGACATTCAAAAAACAAAACAAAACTTGTTGGAGCAAGCTGGACCAGCAGAAACAGCAGCAGCTGTGGAAAAGTACGGTAGCTGTTTTATGACGTAAACGCAATAGAGAATACTGATGGACGGATGGACGAAGGAAAACGGCTTCACCAGCATACCAGTAACTCTTGTTTTACTAGCTGCGGAGGCTACAGCTGCCCTGTACTCTCTAAAAAAAGCTAAGTCTGGTCCTCTGGACATATAAAAAAAAAACTTGTTGGAGCAAGCTGGACCGGCAAAAACAGCAGCAGCTGTGGAAAAGTAGCTGTTTTATGGACGGCTGTTTTATGGACGGCTGTTTTACGACGTAAACGCAATAGAGAATCAGTACAGAGGATGGACGAAGGAAAACGGCTTCACCAGCATACCAGTAGGTTATTAACTCTTGTTTTCCTTAATTATGGCTCCTAAATGTATGTGGTTTTTGATAATTATGTAAGGTACTGTACTGTGTTAGGATAGGCTAAGTGCTTGGTAAAATACAGTACTGTACATATAAGGTGAAGTATTTATGTATGTTCCGACTTACGTCGAAATTCGCTTTACAACACGATGCAGGAACGGAACTACGTCGTAAGTCGAGGACTACCTGTATACACATATACATATATACATATACTGTATATATATACTGTATATACACATATACTGTATATACATACTGTATATACACATATACTGTATATACATACTGTATATACACATATATATACATATACTGTATATACACATATATATACATACATATACAGTATATACATATACATACATATACAGTATATACATATATATACATATACAGTATATACATATATATACATATACAGTATATACATATATATACATATACAGTATATACNACACAGCATTTAAAAAATGTATGCAAATTGGTGCAAATTTAATAAAAAATTTACCTGCTGCAAAAACTAAATATGGTAGAGGCTGATGAGAACTTTAAAACAAAGCTAAATGTTAAACCTTGTTAAATAAATATGTTCTAAGCTGAAGACGCAGATTGTTTGTTTCTACAAATTCCACTTTCACACTAACCCAAGTCATCATACCTCGGCGGGCAGTCCTCGGGGCAGGGCAGCAGCTGCCTCTTTCTCACCATCTCCATCACTTCCTGGTTGGAGAAGCCGTAGTAGGGCTGCAGCCCGTAGCTGAACACCTCCCACAATACCACTCCAAACGACCAGATGTCCGAGTCTGTGGTGAACTTGCCGTAGGTAATGGCTTCAGGGGGCATCCAGCGGATGGGCAGCAGAGTTTTAGGTTGGAGGCAGTAGTAGTCAGAGGAGTAGATCTCTCTGGAGAGACCCAGGTCAGAAATCTTGACGTGCAGCTGTTCACCTACTAAAACGTTTCGAGCTGCGAGGTCTTTGTGGATGTAGAAGTGACTGGCCAAATACTCCATCCCTGCAGTCACCTGAGGAAAACAAAAAATCTAATTATTCAAAACTGTTTTTTTTATTTTTATTTTAAATGTACAATCTTAAGGGTACAGATATTTTTGTTATGCCAAAACATAGAACAAGTCTAAAGAGTAGGTCTACTATAATTTATGGAATAGGTCTATGGAATGGTTTAGAAAACTATATCAAAGTTGCAAAAACAATGGCCCTCATTCACGAAAATGTTTGTATTTTTATCCTAAATTTCTCCTACTTTGTTTGTACGAAGCGTTCGAACGAACATGCCACGTCAGATTCAACAAAGTCTTCTATCCTGAGGAAACGTGTGTAAATGGGTTGCGTAAATATGATGAATCCCACCTGTTCTAAACAGCTGCGCGTGCACACGGAGAGGTCATTTACATAATTCCCACCCCTCAAAACACCATATAAGGCCACGTTTCCTGCCTTCTGACAGCAGGAAGTGTCCATTCATTCAAACTCAAGAAGTAAAAGGAGGAACTTCACGCGTTCGGAGATCTGCTCTCAGTCGCGCTGTGGCGCACCGCCACCCCCCCCCCCCCCCCCGCAGGTGTCGGATGGTCAAATATTTTTAATGTTAGTGTAAACAACTGTGTAGTTTCACTTATTCAGAAGAGCTGTGGCGCACCGCTACCCCCCACCCCCCCACAAGTGTCGGATGGTCAAATATCTCTAATTTTAGTGTACTGTGTTACATTATAGTTTCACTTATTCAGAAGAGCGCACCGCTACCCCCCACCCCCCGCAAGTGTCGGATGTGTTTTTGAACAGAAGCATTTTAAGATGTCTCGAAACTACAGTTAACTTCATATTAATATTGTAGTGCATATGTTGTGTGTCCCGTGGGTCGTACAGTATCAGAAATCAAGAATAAATGGTTTGATCTGAAAATGGCTTCAAACAAACGTCTCGCCGCAGCACGGACAGGAGGTGGTCAATAGTCTGCGAGATGAATGGACAATAAATGCCACGCTGCGCGCGTGCCAACATGTTTTGCAGCACAAATGTGTCATGCGCGCACCTCCTGGTCAGCGCGCAACCACATTCTGCAGGTTATATTTCGAATCAGATAATAATCTATTGCTCCGATGGTGTTTGGCACAGCAGTCCAGCAATAGCATGAAAATCAGTCTTAATTCGTACTTGTTCTGCGGCGGTGTATGGGAATTTTATGTACCTGGGTGTTAATATGAGGAGCGGCTTTGATGACCAAGGGGAGCGCACGACTCACTGAAGCCTGCGCGACACACCAGACAAATTAAACTTAAAATTATAATTCTAATTCAAACAGAATAACCTATTGTCAAGAATAATTATGGTGCGTGATTTTTTTAAACCCAAAATATTTTCTAAATAACGAAATATGAAGTTATTCGTGGAGAAGATCCGTCTGGATGACAGCAGACTGACGCTCCTAAAATATACGACAGGTCCGGACCACTCGTAAATTTTGTTCGTATCTGAAGAAAATCGTAGGATACGAAAACATTGTTGAATGCCACAAATGATCCTAAATCACTCGTACGCACAGTTTAAGAACAAATCTGTGCGTACGAACGGTTTGTGCATGAGGGCCATTGATTTTGTTTAAAAAAATGAATACATTTAGGTTTCTGGAAAAATATGTATAAATTGGTTTGTTTCAAATTTTATGAATGGTAAAATATGATGAGTTATTTATTGTGTAATTTTTTTTTTTTGATGATTGTTGTTTGAATTGATTGTTTGAATTAATTTAGTTAAAAAAGGGGCAGACATACCGGTAATAAGATTTTAACAACTTCTGCTTCCTTTCATTTCATGCAATGTTTGATTTTTTTTACGTGGAATTGTAAATAATTTTTTTATGTTCTTTTAAATTTGAAATGAATAAAGAATTAAAAAAATAATGTAATGATTTGTATTATTTGTGGACAATAACTGCAGCAAAACAGTTACACTTAGAAAAACTAAAACTGCTGAAAAATATCTAACATTGACCAATGGGCTGTTTTTAAGCAACCTTTGCCCAGGTCTGTGGGTGGAACAAGATCTTGTGAGACTAAATACAAGATTTGCTGTTAAATTAAAACCTGAGGGTTTCCGATTCTTACCTGGATGGCTATTTGCAGAAAATCCCCGTGATCCAAGCTGGATTTCACAGTTCCGTCCTCAGGTCTGTGGGTGGAACAAGATCTTGTGAGACTAAATACAAGATTTGCTGTTAAATTAAAACCTGAGGGTTTCCGATTCTTACCTGGATGGCTATTTGCAGAAAATCCCCGTGATCCAAGCTGGATTTCACAGTTCCGTCCTCATCACTGCTGCAGCCAACGTCCGAGTGGGGCGAGCGCATGATGAGGAACTCGTGGAGATCACCTTGTGGCAGAAACTCAAACAGCATGCAGACGGGCTGCTCCTGGGTAACCACACCCAGCAGACACACCACGTTATGGTGCTGCAGCTCAGTCAGCACCGAGGCCTCCTTTACACACACACACAAAACAAGATAATTAATAGAAGTCAAAGCTTTATTTGACTGAAACGTTTTCCTCAGACTCAGTTTTAACTTTAGACTGCTGCAGTTCCTCCACAATGCACTAAATTTTGATGGTGTGGTGTCACTTTTAAAACTGGCCCCTTCACCCAGTTTGCACGTCACTGTTTATTTTTGGTTCTATTATAAATGAGCTCATCTATAGTTCAGTGTTTCTCCAGTTGTCCTGTGGAAATATAACAAAGGAATGCTTCGAATATTGTAGTTAAAAAGAGCTCTTTCCATTCATTCATTGCTGAGTAAGTAACAATTCACACGCACACACAAATAGTCTTTCAGAAGTGTGGGTTTTGAAATTAAACTCTATCACAACTGTAAACCCCCCGAAATCCCCCAAAAAACTCTAGTTAACAATGAAGACAAGCACAGAGGAGTGGAAAAATCTCTATACCTGCTGGAAGTCGCCCCACTGCTGGACGCTGGAAATGTCTTTCAGCGTCTTAATGGCCACAAGCTGAGCCTGCTCCATGCCCGGCAGGTACAGGTGACCCTTGTAGATCTTCCCCAGCGTGCACTCCCCAAGCTCCTCCATGAAACGCACCGCTGACAGGGGAAGCTCCTTAGCTTTACTCTGCCGAGAGACGGAAAAAACAGATGTGAAGTATAAGATGGAATCAATGTGGATTATTTATTATCTTTGTAGTTAAATTTACATTTATTTTAGGGACACTGGGTTTTCACCCAAGTTCATGCTCAATAATCCACAGGTCATCTGGACGGTTTCTTTGCCGGCTGAGATGTTTCGTCCTTCATCCGAAGGGCTTCTTCAATCTCAGGGGGCCACCAACAAACTGAGTCCCACCACAAACAGCACACTCCCATAGTGGAAAGATGGGAGCACACTCCCTCTATGGGAGTGTGCTGTTTGTAGTGGGACTCAGTTTGTTGGTGGCTTCTCAGACTGAAGAAGCCCTTCGGATGAAGGACGAAACGTCTCAGCCAAAAGAGAAACCGTCCAGATGGCCTGACTGAACATTGTTGGATTATTACGGTACCTGGATTTTTGAGCATGAACTTTGGTGTTATGACACACTGTGTATTATTTTGTTAACTTGTATTGTGTGCTACAATAAGCAGAGTCTTGATACTCGATACAATCAGAATGAACCCAATATGTCAAATCCTAATAAGACTTTACTGAGAAAACGTAAAATCTAGCAACAAAGCCATAGCTCTAATTTGTTAGTTGGCTTAAATCCCAGTTTGCTCATTTAAAAACACATTTTTTCATTCATTCAACCTTTATTTAAACAGATACGTCACATTGAGCCTCGAAGACTCAATCACAAGTGAGATCTGTTGGACAGACAATAAAAGTGGTGAAAAATGACACATAGGGTTTGGAGACAAAAAAAATCCTAACACATTGTTGACCTCTGTTTGAAGGTCAAAAATGTGGTAATGAAAAAAAAGCTTGCACACAAGCACATAATGACGCCGACATTACGCAGAGGGGGGGGCGGGGGTGTTGGTACCCAAAGGCGTGAGCACTGCAGAGTTCAGATAAAATCACTCAGTTCATATACAGTAGTTCCCTCTGGAGAG
>JBBPBX010091881.1:0-13847 GCA_038048925.1 Garcialebias charrua
CGGGGACCCTGGCGGTCTGATCCTCGGCTACAGAAGCTGGCCATTGGGACATGGAATGTCACCTCTCTGGTGGGGAAGGAGCCTGAGCTAGTGTGTGAGGTTGAGAGGTTCCGGCTAGAAATAGTCGGACTCACCTCAACGCATGGCTCTGGCTCTGGAACCAGTTTCCTTGAGAGGGGTTGGACACTCTTCCACTCTGGAGTTGCCCCTGGTGAGAGGCGCCGAGCAGGAGTGGGCATACTTGTTGCCCCCCATCTTGGTGCCTGTACGTTGGGGTTCACCCCGGTGAACGAGAGGGTAGCCTCCCTTCGCCTACGTGTGGGGGGACGGGCTCTGACTGTTGTTTGTGCCTATGCGCCAAACGGCAGCGCAGATTACCCACCCTTTTTGGAGTCCTTGGAGGGGGTATTGGAGAGTGCACCTCCTGGGGACTCCCTTGTTCTACTGGGGGACTTCAACGCTCACGTGGGCAATGACAGTGAGACCTGGAGGGGTGTGGTTGGGAGGAACGGCCCCCCTGATCTGAACCCGAGTGGTGTTCTGTTATTGGACTTCTGTGCTCGTCATGGATTGTCCATAACGAACACCATGTTCAGGCATAAGGGTGTACATATGTGCTCTTGGCACCAGGACACCCTAGGTCGCAGTTCGATGATCGACTTTGTTGTCGTCTCATCTGATCTGCGGCCGCATGTCCTGGACACTCGGGTGAAGAGAGGGGCGGAGCTGTCAACTGACCACTACCTGGTGGTGAGTTGGCTCCGATGGTGGGGGAGGATGCCGGTCAGACCTGGCAGACCCAAACGTATTGTGAGGGTCTGCTGGGAACGTCTGGCAGAGTCTCCCGTAAGACGGAGCTTTAACTCCCACCTCCGGGAGAGCTTTGAACACGTTCCGAGGGAGGCGGGGGACATGGAGTCCGAGTGGGCCGTGTTCCGCGCCTCTATTGTCGAGGCAGCTTATCGGAGTTGTGGCCGCAAGGTTGTTGGTGCCTGTCGTGGTGGCAACCCTCGAACCCGGTGGTGGACACCGGCGGTGAGGGATGCTGTCAAGCTGAAGAAGGAGTCCTATTGGGCCTTTTTGGCCTGTGGGACCCCGGAAGCAGCAGATAGGTACCGGCAGTCCAAGCGGCATGCGGCTCGGGTGGTTGCTGAGGCAAAAACTCGGGCGTGGGAGGAGTTCGGAGAGGCCATGGAGAATGACTTCCGTACGGCTTCGAGGCGATTCTGGTCCACCATCCGGCGTCTCAGGGGGGGAAAGCGGTACGCGACCAACACCATTTATGGTGGGGATGGCGTGCTGTTGACCTCAACTCGGGATGTTGTGAGTCGGTGGGCGGAATACTTCGAAGACCTCCTCAATCCTACTGGCACGTCTTCCACTGAGGAAGCGGAGCCTGGGGACTTTGGGTCGGGCTCTCCAATCTCTGGTGCTGAGGTCACCGAGGTGGTTAAAAAGCTCCGCGGTGGCAGGGCTCCGGGGGTGGATGAGATTCGCCCTGAGTTCCTTAGGGCTCTGGATGTTGTGGGGTTGTGTTGGCTTACGCGACTCTGCAATATCGCGTGGACATCGGGGGCAGTTCCCTTGGATTGGCAGACTGGGGTGGTGGTTCCCCTATTCAAAAAGGGGGACCGTAGGGTGTGTTCCAACTATAGGGGGATCACACTCTTAAGCCTCCCTGGTAAGGTCTATTCAGGGGTTCTGGAGAGGAGGGTCCGTCGGATAGTCGAACCTCGGATTCAGGAGGAGCAATGTGGTTTTCGTGCTGGTCGTGGAACACTGGACCAGCTCTACACCCTCAGCAGGGTCCTGGAGGGTGCGTGGGAGTTTGCCCAACCAGTTTACATGTGCTTTGTGGACTTGGAGAAGGCATTCGACCGCGTCCCTCGGGGGGTTCTGTGGGGGGTACTCCGGGAGTATGGGGTACCAGGCCCATTGATATGGGCTGTTAGGTCCCTGTACGACCGGTGTCAGAGCTTGGTCCGCATTGCCGGCAGTAAGTCAGGCTCGTTTCCAGTGAGAGTTGGACTCCGCCAAGGTTGCCCTTTGTCACCGATTCTGTTCATAACTTTTATGGACAGAATTTCTAGGCGCAGCCAAGGTGTTGAGAGGATCCGTTTTGGTGGCCTTAGAATCGCTTCTCTGTTTTTTGCAGATGATGTGGTCCTATTGGCTTCATCAGATCGTGATCTACAGCTTTCGCTGGAGCGGTTTGCAGCCGAGTGTGATGCGGCCGGGATGAGGATCAGTTCCTCCAAATCCGAGGCCATGGTCTTGAGCCGGAAAAGGGTAGCATGCCCTCTCCGGGTCGGGGAGGAGGTCCTGCCCCAAGTGGAGGAGTTTAAGTATCTCGGGGTCTTGTTCACGAATGAGGGAAAACTGGAGCGTGAGATCGATAGGCGGATAGGTGCAGCGTCCGCAGTGAAGCGGGCGCTGTACCGGTCTGTCGTGGTGAAGAGAGAGCTGAGTCGAAAGGCAAAGCTCTCAATTTACCGATCGATCTACGTTCCCACCCTCATCTATGGTCATGAGCTTTGGGTTGTGACCGAAAGAACGAGATCTCGGATACAAGCGGCTGAAATGAGTTTTCTCCGCAGGGTGTCTGGACTCTCCCTTAGAGATAGGGTGAGAAGCTCAGTCATCCGGGAGGGACTCGGAGTAGAGCCGCTGCTTCTCCACATCGAGAGGAGCCAGTTGAGGTGGCTCGGGCATCTGGTTAGGATGCCTCCTGGACGCCTCCCTGGTGAGGTGTTCCGGGCATGTCCCACCGGGAGGAGACCCAGAGGAAGACCCAGGACACGCTGGAGGGACTATGTTTCTCGGCTGGCCTGGGAACGCCTTGGGATTCCCCCAGAGGAGCTGCTTCAAGTGGCTGGGGAGAGGGAAGTCTGGGCCTCCCTACTTAGGCTGCTACCCCCGCGACCCGACCCCGGATAAGCGGACGAAAATGGATGGATGGATGATTATTGTTTGAATTGTTAGTTTGAACTGATTTTAAGAGGGAGCAGATATGATAAGAAATTTTCTTCTTCTGCTTCCTTTCATTTTATGTTTTTTTTTTTTTAAACAATTGAAATTGTATCTTTGTTTTTAATGGAAATGAAATGAAATTAATAAATGAATTTAAAAAATAATTCTTTTTGATTATTTACTTCTAGTACATACAATAAATATGGCCTTTAACAATACTGTGGCTGAAAAGCATGGGCTTTGTGTTTTTGAGTGAAAGTAAAAATCAGTGCAAAGTCTAAGTACAATTTTTTTTCAGAATTTCAAAATATTTTTACATTTGTATTTTTTCAAGAATAATACTGCAAACACCAACTTTGTTTTATATATTTTACCCATCTCACACATACTTTGCATGCAGTTACATGCAAAATAAAGGAAAAATAATATATACTGCGCATACCCGTAGGGTCTTCTGGACTATGAGGTACAAATCTTATGATATTTCTAAATGCCCCCTGGTTTTGAATACTTGGGACCGCTGGAAAATGAAAAGAAAAGTGAAAAAATGCCAAAGAGCACTAATCACACTGATCATACTTCCAGCTTGTTTTTCTTACTTTGTACTCCTGGACAATGCTGCAAGTTGCACGATTCAACAGAAGTTGGTCTGCTGGCGGATCCACATTCATCCTCAAGGTAAGGGTTCAGATCTGTATCAAAACAGCCAACTTTCCTCTCTCTCACACCCCCACCACAACTTCTTGTGCACTGTGGATAAAAAATACAATATTTTGCATCTTTAAAAGTCTTGTTGCAGTGCACAATACATTTCATCCCTCCTCACTTACAAGTCCATATTCTGTCACATGCCAGGTAATGTGAGAGTGGCAGGCAGGTCTGCGGCAGGCCCGGACAGAAGCAGGTTCTGCCAGTCCTGTGCAGGCTTGATCAGACAGATGTTCCCCTCTTGGTCCCCTACAGATCACCTCTCTTGTCTGCTGTCCTTCCCCACAGGTTACTGAGCACTGACAGTCACACACAATATATTCCAATCACAGCTGTAATGCATCAGCAAATGAATCAGTAAAATATTTAAAATATAAAGGTTCCCTGCTGTGAGATACAAACCACACTGTAGCTGGAGACACTGTACTCCGCAGCAGCACATGGGTGCATGTTGCAGTCCTGCTGACTCGGCGGCCTCTGCAGGCCCTGGGCTATGCAATAAGACTCATCCACCACCTGGGGGGTTGATGGGTCCTGAACCAAACACTCCACGCTGCGATACTGCATCCCTCCATCACAGGTGACAGAGCACTCGCCGTAGTCACCAGTACCATAGCTGTATGTGAGTGCCTCTCTTGGATGAGGAGCAACAGGAACAGGAGTAGAAGAATGAGCAATGCCGGTGTCACGATCCTCACCGGTAAACTGTCTCTGAGTGGAAATTTACAAAGGTACAAATGATAAAAATCTTAGTATCACATTACAATAAGGTTCCCCATACGATGGCTAATATGATATCTCCTACATGTCTCAGCGTGAGAGCAGCTACAGCATGCATACTCAGGACATGATTACCTGCAGTGTTTCCTCACTGAGGACTGCACTTGGCAAAAGGGCCTTCTCACTCTGCTCCTGCTTCATGGAATATCTTTCAAAAAGATCTGAAGCTCTCGACCTTGACCTCTCTAAATGGCTTTAAGAATCTGTTGGACTCCTGGCAAGAACTAGCCTGGTTAAAACCAGACCCTTGTCCTTCACTTCGCTTTGTACTAGGGCAGTGAAGGGAAATGAGAATTGAGCGGAGCTGTGCAGGAAGGCGAGGGCCAGGCTAGGCAAGAACCAATGCAGACATGTTCCTGCTTTTAGTTTTCTACATTTGCCTTATAATAGCTGTTTTGCTACTTTGACATCTTTAAAAAAAAAAACTTGTTTAATTTTTTTTTGGATGCCTCTCTTATGATTGTCTATTGTTGTCTCTGTTGTCATCATTCTTTGTTGAAACCAGGTCTCGCTCGTAAATGAGTCCTCAAGGCTCAATGGGATTAACCTGACTAAATAAAGGTTGAATGAATAAATAGTTTATAGATACGTTATTAATTCCTCTATAAACACTTTATAAATCATTGATAACTGTTTATTAACCATTAATTAAGGGAGACAGAGACAAAACTAACCAGTTTCTTGCCAAATATTGAGCCAAATCTGCAACCTATATACAGTACAGTATTTCATCTAGAGTTGTTATACATGTATTGAACATTTCAGACCTAATTTTTTTTGCATCAATATTAGTTGTAGATACTTATAATGCAGTGATAATGTACAATATTATATGCTAAAGAAATAGGTTTACAAATGCTTATTGTGCTTATCAACTTAGTCTAAATGTTTAATATAACAACTCTAGATGAAATCTATAGCTGAACAGATTTGTCTCACTAATTGACAACAAACTAGTCCGTTTTGTCTCTATGTCACCCTTAATTAATGCATAATAAGCAGTTATTAATGATTAATAATGATGGGGCGGCCGTGGTGTAGTGGTAATGGCAGTCGTCTCCCGATCGGAAAGTTGGCGGTTCGACTCCCGGGACCCGCACCATGTGTTGTTGTGTCCTTGGGCAAGACACTTAACCCTGAGTTGCTCCCGGTAGGACTGGAAAGCACCTTGCATGGTAGTCTGCCGCCACCGGTTTATGAATGTGTGTAGCATTCAATACATGTGTAGCACTTTGAGATTTTCAGTAATGAAAAGTGCGTTATAAATTGAATTAATTATATTATTATTATTATTATTTATAAGGTGTTTATAGAGAACTTAATAACGTATCTGATTTAATATTTTGTGTATGTATAAACTATTTATTAGCCATCTATAAGGAGAGCCTTATTGTAAAGTGGTACCAAAATCTTTGTCAAGTATCTGAATGTTGTCTTGGCCCATATCTTCCTAGAAAAAGCTTTGAAGTTTATTACAATTTAAAATTTGCCTTAAAAATAGGAAATAAATAAACCAACAAGGCTAATGGGATTCTTACGCCAGGTGTTTGGAACTCAGGACATCCAGTCCTTCCAGATCCTTGCGCTGGTGTCACTCCATCCAGACAACATCCGTACCTGAGGAGAGACAAAAAGGAACTAGTTTATTGAGCCAAAATTAATTCCTTCATTTATTTTGTGTCAGATAATTGGAACAATTCACCTGCTGTGAACACAGTCATCTGAAAAACAGCCTTGGTTCCTAGGGCCAGTTGCAGATGTATGACCATCAGGACAGCAGCCGTAGAATGACTGGCCACAATGAGGACCCATCACAGGTGGGTAGGGGTCCGGCGCACTGTGTGTGTCTGTTGAGAAATGAAGTCAACTCAGAATGTCCATCCATTATCTTTTACCTGCTTCTTCCATTTTCGAGTCATGGGGGAGTTTTGGTCAAACCTTGAAAAAACCGTTATGTGCAATGTTGTGAATTGTCAAGGTCAGAATATGTGTTACGAATGCTTCTCAGCCACAATATAAAAATATTAGCTCAAGTAAAACTGACTGACTTATAGTCATTTTTGCCCTCTGTATGCTGAGCAGGCTGTGGTGGACACATGGAACTGGGATGAATTCAAAAGTTAATCAATTCTAATTGTACATTCAGTGAAAAATTATAGTAAGTTAGATCAAAATTTGCTTATTGGTTCATAAGCTGTGAGTGGGCAGCATGGTGACACAACTGGTAGAGCTGCTGCCTCTCAGCGAACAGGTCCCCGGTTCAAATCCCAGTCCGGGTGCCTTTCTGAGTGGAGTTTGCATGTTCTCTCCATGCATGCATGGGTTTTCTCCGGGTGCTCCAGTTTCCCCCCACAGACCAAAAACATGCATGTTAGACTGACTGGTAACTCTAAATTGTCCCTAGGATGTCAGTGAGATGGTGAATATTTGTTTGTCTCATTTATCTCTATGTGGCCCTGTGATGGACTAGAGACCTGTCCAGGGTGTACCCTGCCCCTCGCACAGTGATTGCTGGACATGGGTACCGGCGACCCCCGTGACCCGAAAATGGAAGAAGCGGGTAAAAGAAAATGGATGGATGGATGGACAGTCTGAGTTGACTTCAAATTGTTAAAGGTATACTGTATAAGTTTGGACCTAGATCTTGCTCAGGCTATCGCCACTCATAAAGTTTGTGTGACTTTCTTATGCTAAAAGAAATTTTAGCTCAGTATCTGTAAAATTACTGTACTCAATTTTGTGTTTTCTAAGGTCAGTTTCTTTTGCCAGTCGTACTGGGATGACTTCTTCTTCTTCTTCTTTCGGCTTTTCCCTTTTCAGGGGTCGCCACAGCGAGTCATCCTCCTCCACCTCACTCTGTCCTCTGCATCCTCTGTCCTCACTCCAACTACCTTCATGTCCTCTCTAACTGCATCCATATATCTCCTCTTTGGCCTTCCTCTGTGTCTTTTTCCTGGCAGCTGCATTTCTAACATCCTTCTACCAATATACCCACTGTCCCTCCTCTGGACATGTCCAAACCATCTCAGTCTGGCCTCCCTAACTTTATCTCCCAGTTGTTTAACATGTGCTGTACCTCTGATGATCTCATTCCTGATCTTATCCATCCTTGTCACTCCTAAGGAGAACCTCAGCATCTTCATTTCTGCTACTTCCAGTTCTTTCTCCTGTCTTTTTGTCAATGCCACTGTCTCCAGACCATACAACATAGCTGGTCTCACCACTGTCTTGTAAACTTTTCCTTTGACCTTTGCTGACACCTTTTTGTCACAAATCACTCCTGAAACTTTTCTCCATCCACTCCATCCTGCCTGGACTCTCTTCTTCACCTCTTTACCACATTTCCCATTTTCCTGGATAGTGGACCCCAAGTACTTAAAGTCCTGCACCTTTGTGACCTTAGCTCCTTTTAGCCTCACTGTTACACCAGTGTCTCTCTCATTCACACACATGTACTCTGTCTTACTACGGCTGACTTTCATTCTGTCGGAATCCCACTGTCTGCAGCCCTGCCGCCCTCTCCAAGATGGCCGCTGATTGACGCCAGCTGACGGTCCATCATCTAACGAGGAGCTCCACTACTTAAGGCTGCAGTCCAGTGAGATCCAATGCTGGACTGTTGGGAATCTTTCGTACGCAGAGGCAGTTCGTGTGGTCAAGCGCGATGTTTCTTCGCCGTCTGTTGTTGTTGAACCGTGTGTCCCTGACCGTGGTCAGGGTACTGTTACGATCGAACGGTTGATTCCGTTCGTTGCTTTCGTTGTTAACTGTTCTGCGCAGGCTTCGACTAAGACTGAGACCATCAAAATTATTGTACAGGCTGCTTCGAGGTTCTTTGGTGCGACTGAGTTGTCTTGGGAGAGTGTTCGTGATGAGTTGAGTCGGGGTGAGGGTGCGTCTGGGTGTGAGGTGTCTCTGCCCATGTCTTCGCTGTGACCAGGTGTTCCTGGTTGCTTTGTTTTGTTTGTTTTTTGCTAGTTTCTGTTTCGGCACTTTAGGGTACTTTGTGTGGGTTTTGGGTTGTTGGTGGTTGTGGTGTTCTGGGTCGCCTGTGTGTTTTGTGTTGTGTTCTGCACCGTCTGGTCCGTACTCCATTCCGGTAGGTGGCGGTAATGCACCTAATCGTTGTTTGCCAACCGCCATTAAAATCCTAAAAGAAGAAGAAGAAGAAGATCCAATGCTGGAGCATTGTGCCTCAATCGGTATTTATGACTTCAGCCAGAAAGTATCAGTCTGATAAGAGTGCTCACCTTGTGATTTTGTGTCCACAGTTTTGTGAACCCTGGATCCTGTTTTCGTCTGCCTTTGTCTGCCAGTTCCTGCCTTGTTGCCACTCGCTGCCAACCCACCGACCCAACATCCCCTGTAAGAAACCAAACAGAGCATCAGTTTGATCCACCTATCCCACCAGTAGGACCCTGACCCTGTTCTCTCTTCCAGGCACTCCCAAGACCCCAAGTGTCCCTTTTTATCACCTGTACATAATAAACACTGTAAATAATTGTTACTCTGAGTTGTGCCTCTGTTCTGGTCTCGTACCACTCTGGGTTCAGTCGGTCCTTACAGAATGCTCCAGCCATAACCGACCCAGAACGAGACCAGGATCGAGCAAACTCTGTCCTGTTTCCAGATGGATCGTATGACCCTGATCGAGGAGACCCTTCAACGGGTCTTAACCCAACAGGACGCTGCACAGGAAACCATGAAGGAACTTGGAGGTATGGTTTACACATTGACTCAACAAAACCTCACACCCTCGGCTCCAGCTGCATCCTCTGTCAGAGACACACCTAACACAACGCCCGAGCCCGGAGCCTCAAACCAGCAGCTAATTACGAGACCTTCCGAACTATTTTCCGGTGAACCTCATGCATGTGGAGGTTTCCTCCTGCAGTGTAAGTTAGCGTTCAGAGCGGCCCCTCATCTTTACACGACAGAAGCAGCCAAAATCACGTATTTCATCAGTCAACTGAAGGGTAACGCACTTGGATGGGCAAATTCCTACTTGCAGTTTCATAACATTGATTACATTACCTTTGATACCTTGTTGAAGGAATTTAGCCGCATCTTCGACCGACCCCTACAACAACCCAACGCCGTAAAGCGGCTCCTTGGACTACGTCAGGGAAGTCGGCCTGTCGCGGAGTACGCCCTGGAGTTCCGTGTCCTCGCTGCCCAGACCGGATGGAACGATCTGGCACTTAAAGGTACTTTTTTAAATTCTCTGTCCGATCCCATCAAGGACCAGATCGCCGCGAGAGATGAACCCGAGAGCTTTGACGATCTAATAGACATGGCGGGGGCTATCGACGAGCGTTTCCGGGAACGGAGAAGGGAAAAGGACTACAACTCCCGTCATCGCTCCACTTCCGGGTTTGCCACGTCATCAGGTGAGCCCCACGCCTACAAGAACACGTTTTCGGACTACAAGTCCCAGAGAGACAGAGGTCCCGTCTCATTTCCTCGTCACGTCGTTCCCACAGAACGTTTTCATTCATCTTCTGAACCTGAGCCCATGCAAATAAACAAATTTCATCTGTCTCCTGAGGAGAGACAAAGGCGCAGTGACAATAATGCCTGCATGTATTGTGGAAAGACCGGGCATTACCGGATAAGTTGTCCATTGCTGGGAAACGAAAACGCCCGCCAATGAAAAGAGAGATATTGGTGGGCACTTCTGCTCTCTCCTCCGCCTGTCGACTTTTATTGCCCACAATCATCCAAATCCACCACAATCAACACCCTGTTCCAGCTTTGTTGGATTCTGGTGCAGAACAAAATTTGATTAGTTTAGACCTGGTTCAAGGATTATCTCTACCCACCCTGGCGATTCCTCCCATCAGTATAGCTGGGGTTACTGGTGAAACTTTAGACCAGATTACTCTAAAGACTCCTGACCTTCATCTGATCATTTCTGGTAATCACCATGAGACTATTGATTTTTTTGTGTTCAAAGCCTCCACTCCCCAACTCATACTTGGTTATCCTTGGTTAAAAAAGCACAATCCGACTATTAACTGGGAGTTGGGGAGAATTGAAAAATGGAGTGATAGGTGTCTAGCACAATGCCTTCATTCTGCTGTCACATGTCAACCTGCGGATGTTGTGTCACACGAGGAAGTAGACGTCTCTGAGATCCCATCTGTCTACCATGATTTGGCTCCTGTTTTCAGTAAACAACATGCTTTGTCTCTACCTCCCCACCGTCCCTATGATTGTACTATCGACCTCCTACCTGGTGCCACATTACCGGCTAGTCGATTGTATAACCTGTCGGGACCTGAAAGGGAGTCTATGAAGAAATACATCAAAGAATCTCTTGAATCTGGCATAATACGTCCCTCCACTTCACCTGTGGGAGCTGGGTTTTTCTTTGTGGGGAAGAAGGATGGCACTTTACGTCCATGTATTGATTATAGGGGTCTTAACAATATAACTGTAAAGAACAAATATCCATTACCCCTTATCGATTCCATATATGAACAACTCCCGTCAGCTACCATCTTCACTAAATTGGATCTCAGAAACGCCTACCATTTGGTGCGGATTAAAGAGGGGGATGAGTGGAAAACAGCATTCAAGACACCACTCGGACATTTTGAGTATTTGGTAATGCCTTTTGGTTTGTCCAATGCACCTGCTGTGTTCCAGGCTTTGATTAATGATGTCCTGCGTGACTTTTTGGGGGACTTCGTTTTTGTGTACTTAGATGATATCCTTGTTTATTCTAGAGACGAGAAAGAGCATCACAACCACGTACGTAGAGTCTTGCAGAGACTCTACGAAAATCAGTTATATGTTAAAGGAGAAAAATGTGAGTTTCATGTGACCTCAGTATCGTTCTTGGGGTTCATTTTCGAGAGTGGTTGTTATCGAACTGACCCCGAGAAGACCAGAGCAGTCGTGGAGTGGCCAGTTCCGGAGAACAGAAAACAGCTTCAGCGATTTCTTGGTTTTGCAAACTTTTACAGGCGGTTCATAAAGAACTACAGCCGCATCGCCGCCCCTCTCTCTCAACTTACCTCCATAAACCAGACCTTCAAGTGGACTCCCGATGCAGATGCAGCCTTCAACAGACTTAAGAAACTATTTGCTTCTACACCTGTTTTATGCCATCCCGACCCTAGCCATCAATTCATCTTGGAAGTGGATGCCTCAGACTCTGGGGTGGGTGCCGTTTTGTCTCAACGTTCTCCCAAAGATAACAAAGTCCACCCTTGTGCCTTTTTCTCACGACGATTATCACAGGCAGAGAGAAACTATGATGTTGGCAACCGCGAGTTATTGGCAGTGAAACTGGCATTAGAGGAATGGCGCCATTGGTTAGAAGGTACTCCTATCCCTTTTTTGATATGGACAGACCACAAAAACCTCACATACCTGAGAGAGGCAAAGAGATTGACCCCCAGACAAGCACGATGGTCCCTTTTCTTTAACCGGTTTAACTTCGTTTTGACTTTTAGACCTGGCTCAAAAAATATTAAACCGGATGCTCTCTCCCGTCAGTTTTCTTCCCCAGATTCTCCGGACATTGAGGAGACCATAATACCACCTGTCTCTGTCGTGGGAGTTCTCACCTGGCCCATCGAGAAGGACGTTATGGACGCCCAGAAGGATGAACCTGACCCTGGCACGGGTCCTCCTGGCAAACTTTTCGTTCCTTCTAATATGAGGAGTAAGGTATTGGACTGGCTCCATTCACACAAACTGTCCTGTCATCCTGGCACCTCCCGTATGCTCTCTTTGGTCAAGACTCATTTCTGGTGGCCCACGCTCACCCAAGATGTCAAGTCCTATGTTTCAGCCTGTCCGACCTGTGCTAGGAATAAGACCGGCAATCAGCCCCCTGCCGGTCTCCTGCAACCCTTGCCCACGCCCGGCCGTCCTTGGTCTCATATCGCCGTTGACTTCGTCACGGGTCTGCCACCTTCCGAAGGTAATACTGTCATCTTCACCATCATTGACCGTTTTTCGAAAGCTGCTCATTTCATTCCCCTACCAAAACTTCCCTCTGCTTCTGAGACGGCTAACCTCCTTGTCACACATGTGTTCCGCATTCACGGAATCCCCTCTGATATTGTGTCAGATCGGGGGCCTCAGTTTATCTCGCAGGTCTGGAAGAGCTTTTGCACCACTCTGGGGGCTACAACGAGCCTCACTTCGGGTTACCACCCTCAATCAAATGGTCAGGCCGAGCGGTGTAACCAGGAACTTGAGACCGCCCTCCGGTGCGTCGCCGAACGCAACCCCTCGTCTTGGAGCAAACATCTGAGTTGGGTTGAGTATGCCCACAATGCACACAAATCCTCTGCCATAGGTATGTCCCCGTTCGAGGCTTCCCTTGGATACCTTCCCCCTTTGTTCCCAAGTCAGGAGATCAACGTTCTGGTTCCATCTGTCCTGCACCATTTCCGTCGTTGCCGGCGGGTCTGGCGGGAGACGAAGGCAGCCCTCTCACGTACTGCTGCTCAAAATAAGGTGTTTGCTGACCGCCGTCGCTCTACGGCCCCTGTGTACAAGGTGGGTCAGAAAGTCTGGCTCTCCACTAGGGACATTCCTATCAGGGGCACTACGAGGAAATTGGCTCCTCGTTTCATCGGTCCTTTCCCGATCACGAGGATCATCAACCGTTCTGCGGTGCGCCTTCGACTTCCCTCGTCTATGCGGATTCACCCCACTTTCCACGTCTCTCAGGTCAAGCCAGTCTCCGAGAGCCCTCTGTGCCCTCTCTCCGACCTTCCGCCTCCTGCCCGGCTGATCGACAACCACCCGGCCTTCACTGTCCGGGCCATTTTGGACGTTCGTCGCCGTGGTCGGGGATTTCAATACCTGGTGGATTGGGAGGGTTATGGCCCCGAGGAGCGGTCTTGGATACCCCGCTCGTTCATCTTGGATCCCAGCCTCATCACCGCCTTCTTCACCGCTCACCCGGAGAAGCGCTGCGGACCGCCCGGAGGCGGTTCTTGAGGGGGGGGTACTGTCGGAATCCCACTGTCTGCAGCCCTGCCGCCCTCTCCAAGATGGCCGCTGATTGACGCCAGCTGACGGTCCATCATCTAACGAGGAGCTCCACTACTTAAGGCTGCAGTCCAGTGAGATCCAATGCTGGAGCATTGTGCCTCAATCGGTATTTATGACTTCAGCCAGAAAGTATCAGTCTGATAAGAGTACTCACCTTGTGATTTTGTGTCCACAGTTTTGTGAACCCTGGATCCTGTTTTCGTCTGCCTTTGTCTGCCAGTTCCTGCCTTGTTGCCACTCGCTGCCAACCCACCGACCCAACATCCCCTGTAAGAAACCAAACAGAGCATCAGTTTGATCCACCTATCCCACCAGTAGGACCCTGACCCTGTTCTCTCTTCCAGGCACTCCCAAGACCCCAAGTGTCC
>JBBPBX010091883.1:0-13846 GCA_038048925.1 Garcialebias charrua
ACATCTTTAATATGCTGAGCACACAGTGCACGCGATGATTTGGAAGACGTCAAAGTGAAACAATTTAAATCCAGAAGATTTGACCATTGCGTGAATTTATTAAGGAACGTGAAGGACGCGGGTTCGCGCCCCGGCCCCGGCCACTACACACCTTGGGGTGTCTATGAGTGCACATCTAATTCTCCAGCTCCCCGAGCGCGACTACGCTGCTCGCTGCACCACCTGGTGGTGGTTGGGTTAAAGGCAGAAGACCAATTTCGTCTGTCAAGTATGGGAAACATACACAGATGACAAATGTGACAAATTATTATTATTATTAAGTTCTTGGAACCCTTGTGCTATAAAGTCAGATAAGATTTTTTTTTAAGGTAAAGTTTTTTTTTTCATGATGTTAAATTCCTTTTTGTTCTAACAGCTTTCTGCACAACGAACTGACCCTCGTCGAAAATAAGATTCACCTGACTTTGAATTTCAGTGATAAAAGGTATTGCAAATTTTGTCCCCAAAAGCTTTGGAACATACAGATGTTTGTGCTCCAAATAAATTATAAAAGTAATCATTTTTCTGGTTTGCAGGAAGGAGATGAAGACCAGTTTGGAGAAGTACGAGATGAACACTCAGATGAAGACGGTGAAGGAGAGGAAGCATGTGTGACCACTACACAGCCAATGTAAGTGTAGTGTTCTTGTCATTAGTCAGTACTTCAGCCTTTTTATTCAGAATTTTTTTTATTGTTAATTAATTCCTGTTTATGTAGTTTGGTGGAACAGGTGATGTGATGACTGTGAAGAAAAAAGATTTACATCCTCGAGACATCGATGCCTTTTGGCTCCAGCGTCAGTTCAGTCGTTTCTAACACTTTGAGATTTTTGTTAATGAAAAGTGCGTTATAAATTAAATTCATTCTTATTCTTATTATTCTATGACGATGCCATTGTCTCTCAAAAGAAAGCTGATGAAGTCTTAGAAATCCTCAAGGTTTGTCTGTCGACATTTGTTGATAGTTGACTTGTGCCCACACACACACAGATCTTTTGGACACCCTTTTTCTCCTGTTTTACAGACTGCCAGTGATGACAGAGAATGTGAGAATCAGCTGTTGTTGGGCGTCAACACATTCGATTTCATTAAAATCCTCCGTCAACACCGTCGCATGAGTAAGTCAAGTCTGGCTGGATGAAAGTTTGCCGCAACGTTCTGCCATATTGTTTTTATTTTGAAATTGTTTGTGTCTTTTCACACACACACACACATAGTTCAGTATTGTACCATGCTGGCGAGCACTCAGAGTGAAGCATACAATGAACGTATCATAGGGAAAATGGAGTCGGATCAGGAGCTGTCAAAGATTCTCTACCAGGTTCAGGAGACAGAGAAGGAGGACATCATTCGGGTAAGAATTCCTGTTTGTGAAGTTATGCCATAAAACCATTTGTCTGTGTGGACCATCACAGCTCGGTTTTGTTTTCTAGGAAGAACAATCTCGCAGGGAGAGGGTGAGGAAGTCTTAGATTTTAGATTAGATTTTAGTGGTCAAGGTTAGGATCACATAGCCAATCATTCTGTTCTCTTTATATTCCAGGACATTGAATCCAGAGAGGCTGAGGCAGACATTGCGGAGAAGACCATGGGCATCTACACTGTCCGAGCAGAGGGTCGTGGTCCTGATGGTCCAGGTAATGGACGCTTTGCTGATGTTGGTGTTGTGCATGCTACATACATACATGCATGCTACATACATACGTACTACATACATTCATACTACATACATACAGAATACATACATACATGTTACATACATAACACATATATACAGTGCTTTAAAGAAATTTCTTCAAATGAACATTCACTTGGCCTAAGGATGAGCTGCTTAGATTTTAGTGGTCAAGGTTAGGATCACATAACCAATCATTCTGCTCTCTTTATATTCCAGGACATTGAATCCAGAGAGGCTGAGGCAGACATTGCGGAGAAGACCATGGGCATCTACACTGTCCGAGCAGAGGGTCGTGGTCCTGATGGTCCAGGTAATGGACGCTTTGCTGATGTTGGTGTTGTGCATGCTACATACATGCATGCATGCTACATACATACGTACTACATACATTCATACTACATACATACAGAATACATACATACATGTTACATACATAACACATATATACAGTGCTTTAAAGAAATTTCTTCAAATGAACATTCACTTGGCCTAAGGATGAGCTGCTTAGATTTTAGTGGTCAAGGTTAGGATCACATAGCCAATCATTCTGTTCTCTTTATATTCCAGGACCTTGAATCCAGAGAGGCTGAGGCAGACATTGCGGAGAAGACCATGGGCATCTACACTGTCCGAGCAGAGGGTCGTGGTCCTGATGGTCCAGGTAATGGACGTTTTGCTGATGTTGGTGTTGTGCATGCTACATACATACATGCATGCTACATACGTACTACATACATTCATACTACATACATACAGAATACATTCATACTACATACATACAGAATATATACATACTACACACATACTATATACATACATTCATACTACATACATACAGAATACATAAATACATAATACATACATCATACATACATACAACATACATGCATACATACAAACATACATAATACATACATACAGAATACATACATACATACATACATACATACATACATACATACAGAATACATACATACATACATACATACATATACATACATATTACATATATACTACATACATACATACATACATACATACATACATACATATTACATATATGCTACATACATACATATTACATATATGCTACATACATACATATTACATATATGCTACATACATACATACATATTACATATATACTACATACATACATACATATTACATATATACTACATACATACATACATACATACATACATATTACATATATACTACATACATACATATTACATATATACTACATACATACATATTACATATATACTACATACATACATATTACATATATACTACATACATACATATTACATATATACTACATACATACATACATATTACATATATACTACATACATACATATTACATATATACTACATACATACATATTACATATATACTACATACATACATATTACATATATACTACATACATACATTCATACTACATACATACAGAATACATTCATACTACATACATACATATATACTACATACATACATATTACATATATACTACATACATACATATTACATATATACTACATACATACATATATACTACATACATACATATATACTACATACATACATATATACTACATACATATTACATATATACTACACGCATACATACATATTACATATATACTACACGCATACATACATATTACATATATACTACACGCATACATACATATTACATATATACTACACGCATACATACATATTACATATATACTACACGCATACATACATATTACATATATACTACACGCATACATACATATTACATATATACTACATACATATTACATATATACTACATACATATTACATATATACTACATACATACATATATACTACACATACATACATATTACATATATACTACACGCATACATACATATTACATATATACTACACGCATACATACATATTACATATATACTACACGCATACATACATATTACATATATACTACACGCATACATACATATTACATATATACTACACGCATACATACATATTACATACATACTACACGCATACATACATATTACATACATACTACACACATACATAATACATACATACTACATGCTACATACATACATGCTACATAACACATATGCAGTGCTTTAAAGAAATTTCTTCAAATGAACATTCACTTGGCCTAAGGATGAGCTGCTTAGATTTTAGTGGTCAAGGTTAGGATCACATAGCCAATCATTCTGTTCTCTTTATATTCCAGGACCTTGAATCCAGAGAGGCTGAGGCAGACATTGCGGAGAAGACCATGGGCATCTACACTGTCCGAGCAGAGGGTCGTGGTCCTGATGGTCCAGGTAATGGACGCTTTGCTGATGTTGGTGTTGTGCATGCTACATACATACATGCATGCTACATACATACGTACTACATACATTCATACTACATACATACAGAATACATACATACATGTTACATACATAACACATATATACAGTGCTTTAAAGAAATTTCTTCAAATGAACATTCACTTGGCCTAAGGATGAGCTGCTTAGATTTTAGTGGTCAAGGTTAGGATCACATAACCAATCATTCTGCTCTCTTTATATTCCAGGACCTTGAATCCAGAGAGGCTGAGGCAGACATTGCGGAGAAGACCATGGGCATCTACACTGTCCGAGCAGAGGGTCGTGGTCCTGATGGTCCAGGTAATGGACGCTTTGCTGATGTTGTGCATGCTACATACATGCATGCATGCTACATACATACGTACTACATACATTCATACTACATACATACAGAATACATACATACATGTTACATACATAACACATATATACAGTGCTTTAAAGAAATTTCTTCAAATGAACATTCACTTGGCCTAAGGATGAGCTGCTTAGATTTTAGTGGTCAAGGTTAGGATCACATAGCCAATCATTCTGTTCTCTTTATATTCCAGGACCTTGAATCCAGAGAGGCTGAGGCAGACATTGCGGAGAAGACTATGGGCATCTACACTGTCCGAGCAGAGGGTCGTGGTCCTGATGGTCCAGGTAATGGACGTTTTGCTGATGTTGGTGTTGTGCATGCTACATACATACATGCATGCTACATACGTACTACATACATTCATACTACATACATACAGAATACATTCATACTACATACATACAGAATATATACATACTACACACATACTATATACATACATTCATACTACATACATACAGAATACATAAATACATAATACATACATCATACATACATACATACAACATACATGCATACATACAAACATACATAATACATACATACAGAATACATACATACATACATACATACATACAGAATACATACATACTACATACATACATACATACAGAATACATACATACTACATACATACATACAGAATACATACATACTACATACATACATACATATTACATATATGCTACATACATACATACATACATATTACATATATACTACATACATACATACTACATACATACATATTACATATATACTACATACATACATATTACATATATACTACATACATACATATTACATATATACTACATACATACATATTACATATATACTACATACATACATATTACATATATACTACATACATACATTCATACTACATACATACAGAATACATTCATACTACATACATACATATATACTACATACATACATATTACATATATACTACATACATACATATTACATATATACTACATACATACATATATACTACATACATACATACATACATACATACATACATATATACTACATACATATTACATATATACTACACGCATACATACATATTACATATATACTACACGCATACATACATATTACATATATACTACACGCATACATACATATTACATATATACTACATACATATTACATATATACTACATACATATATACTACATACATACATATATACTACATACATATTGCATATATACTACATACATACATATTACATATATACTACACGCATACATATATACATATATACTACACGCATACATACATATTACATACATACTACACGCATACATACATATTACATATATACTACACGCATACATACATATTACATATATACTACACGCATACATACATATTACATATATACTACACGCATACATACATACATATTACATATATACTACATACATATTACATATATACTACATACATATATACTACATACATACATATATACTACATACATATTGCATATATACTACATACATACATATATATACATATATACTACACGCATACATACATATTACATATATACTACACGCATACATACATATTACATACATACTACACGCATACATACATATTACATATATACTACACGCATACATACATATTACATATATACTACACGCATACATACATATTACATATATACTACACGCATACATACATATTACATACATACTACACACATACATACATATTACATACATACTACACACATACATAATACATACATACTACATGCTACATACATACATGCTACATAACACATATGCAGTGCTTTAAAGAAATTTCTTCAAATGAACATTCACTTGGCCTAAGGATGAGCTGCTTAGATTTTAGTGGTCAAGGTTAGGATCACATAACCAATCATTCTGTTCTCTTTATATTCCAGGACATTGAATCCAGAGAGGCTGAGGCAGACATTGCGGAGAAGACCATGGGCATCTACACTGTCCGAGCAGAGGGTCGTGGTCCTGATGGTCCAGGTAATGGACGCTTTGCTGATGTTGGAGTTGTGCTGGAAGGTGTGGAAGTCCTCCATAACCTACAGAGTGTCAGCCATGCGTGCGTGATGCTTTATGGACTGATCTATGCACTCAACTTGAGCTATCCGAAAAGCCTGACCCGTACATTCGAGGTGTACCAGAAAATCCTGATGAACCTGGACTCAGCCAAGCTGTCACCAAAAGTACAGACACTGAAACTCAAATTGCCCCAGTGATTTGGCTGGCAATAATGCACATACACAGCTACCTGATTTTTTGTCAGTTTCTCCATCATACAGACTGTTTAAATCCCTTATAGTTTTTGAAGGGTGTGTCAGGAAAATACCTGTTTAATGTTCTTTTTTTTTCTTTTGATGTTGAAGCACTTAACAGGAAGTGATGTGTGAATGTGGCTGTGTAGGTGAGTTCTTATGCAAGTTCATAGATGGTTGGTTTCTAAAATGTTTTAGCGGGACATATTGTATTACCTCAGCTCAAACCAGATTTTTTTTCTTGAATTGTTTCCAGATTCAGTGGAGTTAAGTGTTACAAAGATTTGTTCTAAAAGGTGCTTAAGTTTCTACAAAATCCACTAAGGTGAAGTCTTTATTTTTTTTACTTGTAATATTTTAGGAAAAGTATGGCCAAAATGGGACCTATGGTCTTGTGAATATGCACAAGTGAAACTTTAATTTTGATATTATAATTTTGTGTATTTAATATGATTTGAAGTTTAATAAAGATGTTGAAAGAACAACAACTGATTGCTTCATTAAGATTGTTGGTATGAATGGAAAGGAATTGCATAAATGTTATGCATTTTGATTAATTTAGTTCATTACATATGCATAAATGACATGTAATTAAAATAAATATATGCTATTTATATTGAATAATAAACCTGATTATTATGCAAATTAAAATAATATTCTTTATGTATTTGAAATAAATACCCTCAAGATTATTCATTTAGAGTAATTATATGTTATTAATTCTGAATACATAAACCTGAGGGTTATGCATTTAAAATAAATAGGCCTTATTACATGAATGAATATGCATCATGTAAGGTTTATTTCATAGGTTTGCCTTAAAATTATCTAATAAAAAGACACGCAATTTTGTCATTTAATAAAATTACATAAATCTTAAAAATTGGGGTTAAATATTTCTGTGAGTGTATGTTCTCTCCAGTTTCCTCTCACAGACAAAAACATGCATGTTATCCATCCACTGTGAGAGGGTGCTATTTATAAGACTGAGCTGAATACAGCACCTCAGACTGAGGAAGTCTTTTGGACGAAAGATGAAACGTTTCTACTTTTTTGTTTTGTTTTTTGAATGTCCAGAGGACCAGACTTAGCTTTTTTGGACATGCATGTTAGGCTGGTTGTGACTCTAAATTGTCCCTAGAGAGAATGGTTGCCTCTTTTGTGTCAGTGTGTCCCTGCGGTGGACTTTCAACCTGTCCAGAGTGTCCATTGCCTCTTGCACAGTGACTAATGGGTTCAGTGAATCCTGCAGCTCTGAAAGGAAGAAGTGGTTAAAGATAGTGGATGAGTTTCCTCTGCAGTGTAGCTGGACTCATCCTTAGAGTCAGGGTGAGAAGTTCAATTAACAGGAGAGACTCGGAACAGAACTGCTGCTCCTCCACATCGGCCGTAGCGTAGTGGTAATGGCAGTCGTCCCCCGATCGGAAGGTTGGAGGTTCGAGTCCCGGTTCCCCACACCATGTGTCATTGTGTCCCTTGGCAAGACACTTAACCCCGAGTTGCTCCCGGTAGGACTGGATGGCGCCTTGCATGGCAGTCTGCCGCAACCGGTGTATGAATGGGTGAATGGTTGGTATTGTAAAGTGCTTTGGGGCCCCTCATAGGGGGCTGGAAAGCGCTATATAAATAAGCTCCATTTACCATTTACATCGAGAGGAGCCAGTTGAGGTGGTTCGGAGTTAAGGTGGCCTCCCTAGAATAGAATAGAATAGAATATATCTTTATTGGCATTGTCATTGCACCGGGGCACAAAAACATCGCAATTGACGCACACCCGTCCTTAAGATGGGGGCGAGTGGACGCAGCCGCGGCAGTAATTAAACCGCGTCGCCACAATCTTAGATATGGAAAAAAGGAAGGTAACACGAGGGTAATCAGTGACATAACAAAAAAGGTCTATCACATTTTGTCTTACAGGACACTATATGATACAGCAAAAAACTCCAGCAAGCAACAGATTAAGACAAATCACATTTGCATATGAGGGCGAAGCAGTGAGATAAAGTCCATGAGCTCTGTTCAGATTAGCCAGAGTTCTGATGATGACGGGACCAGCCAGCCTTATCTGATTTAGAGGACACAGAAAGTTCTCCGGGGGAGGAAGGGGGGGTTGCAACAGAAGTTTCATTTCTTCAGTTGCTTCAACTCCGGAGAATTTGTAGTCAGCCTGTCCAGGCTGCTCGGGGAGTCTGATTAGATTAGCATGATTTATCTTCAGGGCAGGCTCACAGTGTTCTCTGTAGCCTTGAGTCCAGGTGGCTGTCTGGAATCCAATACACTCCAAATTGTGGGAAGCTTTTCACCGACCCGAGCTATGAATCATCACCCCCCAGATGTGACCCTCCTGGTTGCATACGAGTTCCAAACCTTACCTGTGGTCTGCGGTCCTCAGTGGCCGCCTCCACTTTGTGGCTCAGCTCATAAAGCAGCTGATTCATGGATGTCACAGCTCGGATCACACTCTCGGTTTGAAAAGGGAGCTTCGACAGCACGTTGATCGCCTCGGAAGTCTTCCTGATTTTACGATAGAAGAGAACTCCACACAAGCCAAAAAGCAGAGCACCTGCTATCATAAATCCAATTATGAATATATCCTCCACATCTTCGACAGAAAGCACGTCCAAGCATAACATCTTCCATTTTCCTCAGGAATCCATGATATACCCAGTCGGATGCGACTGCAAAGGGCAAGCTAGGACCGGAACGCTTCGTAGAAATTTTTTTATCAATAGGGTTGACAGCCCACGAAACCAGATCCATCGTCAATTTGCGTTCGAGCGAGCACTGAAAAAACTGCAGACAAGACAAAGTGGCCAAGCAGGGAGAGGAAAACTCGGGAGGGAAGGAAGGGAGGAGAAAAGCTGATGCTTCGTCCAGAGCCGGAAGGTGGAGGGTGGTGCTTCTGGCATGTCTGACTGGGAGGAGCCCCCCGGGAAGACCCAGGACACCCTGGAGAGACATCTCTCTAGCCGTTTTTGCATTGGCCAGCCCTCAATGCCCCGGGCCGCCCCTGGGTGGCTCTGGGCCACCCGCGTTCATTACGCATTTGCCGCAGAGCCGCCTTGAAGTGGGTGGGCAGTTCTCTGGAAGTGGGTGGAGTGTTCGTGTTTTAAGAGAGGAGACTCCGCTAAAAAAAATTGTTAGCTGGATATATTATATATATATTAGTGTTTCTGAGTTAAATTTTTGTTAATAACTGATCACAAATCAGCTTATGTTACAACGTAAATAACAACGAAGCGCGCACCCATTTCCGCCTTTCAGCGCGACTTGAATGTCATTAAAATATAACTAATATTGTCTAACTGTTGCGCGCAGCCAGGGTTTTAAAATATAACTAATAATCTCTAACTTCTACGTGCAGCTAAAATGTTAAGAGGAGTGATTCCTATATGGGTAAGGTGGACACCTGAAAATCCAGTCTGCCACAATAGCTCAAAGCGTTAGAGCACTGCTGTTTTGACCAGGAGAAGCGGGTTCGCTTCCCGCCTGGGACAAAGTTATTTTTCTTTTTTTTTTTTTTTATTGGAGTAAATAAAAAGGAGTTTGTTAACCAAACAAACTCCTTTTTATTTAAAAGAAAATGTGAATTAAAAAAAAAAAAGTAAAATAACTTTGTCCCAGGCGGGAAGCGAACCCGCTTCTCCTGGTCAAAACAGCAGTGCTCTAACGCTTTGAGCTATTGTGGCGGACTGGATTTTCAGGTGTCCACCTTACCCATATAGGAATCACTCCTCTTAACATTTTAGCTGCACGTAGAAGTTAGAGATTATTAGTTATATTTTAAAACCCTGGCTGCGCGCAACAGTTAGACAATATTAGTTATATTTTAATGACATTCAAGTCGCGCTGAAAGGCGGAAATGGGTGCGCGCTTCGTTGTTATTTACGTTGTAACATAAGCTGATTTGTGATCAGTTATTAACAAAAATTTAACTCAGAAAAACTAATTCAGCTAACAATTGTTTTAGGGGTTTCTGTAGTTAAATTTGAATGAAATTCAACCCTCGCGCTGAGGTTGTTTGAATGAGTCCCGCCCCTGCTGCAAACAACGAATCAAATGAGAGCAGCACATGACGTCAAACTGGGTCCGTCGGACTGGGCCCGATAGAACCACGGTGGACATGGTTCCAGAACAACGGTGGATCCCGGGCGGAAAAGGAAAATGCGAAGACGCCGAACCCGAGTTAGAAGCTGGGAGAGCCGGGGAGGGCTGGCCAATGCGAAAACGGCTTCTGTTGTCCTGGGAACGCCTTGGGGTCCTCCCTAGAGGATCTGGAAGAGGTGACTGTGGAAAGAGACGTCTGGACCTCCCTGCTCAAGATGCTGCCCCGAGATCTGTGCCCAGAACAAGAGGAAGATGATGTTTGGAGGGATGGATGGATAGATGGATGGATGGATGGATGGATGGATGGATGGATGGATGGATGGATGTTTTAGGAAAAAAATCTGTTTTTCTGTGTGGACATGTTTCAGTGTGGCTGCCCCCCGCCTGTGGAACTCTCTTCCTGACTGAGAGCTCCACAGTCACTGGTTGACTTTAAGAGCGGCTTGAAGACCTTTCTTTTTAACTGAGCATACTCTGCCTCCTCATGATGCTATCTTTGATCTTAGTTGATACTGTTATTGATTTTACTTGTTTTATTGACATTTGACTCTGTTGCACTTTGTAGCACTTTGAGATTTTCATTAATGAAAAGTGCGTTATAAATTAAATTCATTATTATTATTAAAAGTTCTTTGACACCAGTTTGTTTTTATTCACACCCACTACACCCACCACAATCTGTTACAGGTCCCGAGTGTCAGGACTGCTGCAACAGTGATGACACACCATCTGAAGAATAATAAAATTAGGAGTCAGATTATGTACCCTGTGTACATAATCTCATTTCATCACATGTACCACATGCGGTGCAAATGACAATAAAGATTCTCTGACTCTGAGAGATGACGACCATTGTCTTGCCTTTAAATCCAGAAAGCGTGTTTATTTATAGGATTTTTTACTACATTTATATCTACACTACTGCTGATACATATACAGTATTCTCCGACTAGCCTTATTTAAGGATGCCAAATGTGCCTTACTGCATATGCCACTTTGCCTCTATACCAACATTAACTACCTCATACATATACTGTGTACATTAACTCATATGCTGCTGTGCCACTCTTTGCAAATGTCAATGCTAGAACCTTCAGTTTATTTTATAGATATGTAACAATATAGGCGCTGTAAGGTATATAAACACTTACTGGGCCACCATTATTGTAGAGATATAGGAGTTATTAGTCAGTTTACTGACTTCCCTATATTTTAGATGCGCAGGTCTGAGCAGAGTTTATCTGCACAAACTTGCCACCAATTCGCGAGTTCATCCTTTTTCCGGTATTAAATTGCTTTTACTGTAATTAGGAAAAATGTAATTTCACGAGAGACTTCAACTTATGTTGGTCTACCAGAAAATAGACCTTTTATTGAAACTATCACAAAAATTACAATAAACATTTGTATCGATATTAGCTCTGATTTAATAACTACGTTGACAAGAATTCAAATTAAAACAAACAGACAGTTAGGAACTTTTCTGTTGGCACATTACTTAACAGATTAATAGCTTATGAAAAGAAGAAATAGGAGGAAGATTTGAGATAAGTGAAAGCTAAGTTAACTGAAGTTGGTTATTTTGAACCAGACTGGGTGACACCTTTTTCCCACACGAGCAGACTGCTGGGCTCCCGCACGCTCAAACACACCACGACTCGTTACCTGTTGACGGTTCGTCTCTTGGAGATAAGAGTGGAGAAGTGTCTGGACACACACGTGGATGGGTTTGTCCACCGGCCGTCCAGTTGGAACTTCAGCGTGTGTGGCTGATTCACGATACGAGGAAACTCGCCTCCCTCGGCAGGAAACAACGGTCAAGCGCACAGACTGATTTTTCAAAATAAAACTTCAGAAAACAAATTCTTCCAGGAGATGAGTGAGTGAGTTACAGTAAGCTTTACTGTGACTCCAGCTGAAACGTGGGTCTAGTTGACACAATGACCGGAACGTCTCCAGCTTTCCCAGAGGAGGAAACCAGTTGTCAGTTAGTTCTCTCCAAAGCACTAAAGTCAAAAATAGCAATTGCCCCTTTATATGGGAGGCGGGGTCTGACTCACCTCCTTAATAACTATTGGCTGGTTTAACAAAATAAGAGATGGATATTTCATCTGATAGGCAGAACTGTCTCTGACGGACAACAGGAAAACTGTTTACAGAATCGGCCAGATGGCCTGCTTGTGAGCACAGAGAATATTATGGCTAACTTTCACAGACAAAACAGAGAAGGAAGTTGCAAGTTAAAAGTTTACCCTGAACTGTGCCTTTAGATTCAGAGCCTGCTTGTTCTGCAGAAATAAACCAGCAGAAGGGTCAAAACTCATGAAAGTAACAGATCATCATTAAAATGACAAAATATACTGTAGATCAATTCTGAATTAACACACATTAAAGAGAAAGTTCAATCTGATTAATTAGTGTCCATTAATTCAAAATAATTGTAAAAAATATAAGTGTCCACTCGTCTCCTTGAGAGTTTCAAGAAGGTGTAACACTGAGAGTTTCAGAGAGATGCAGAGAGGTGTACTTGAAGGTCAAGACTGAATATCAGAGATGAGGTGTATCACTACAGATATACTTTTTATACTTTTTATACTACTATGCAAAAACTCAGGACAGTATTACACTTTTATTATTTCATTTTATGCTTATGTTCATTAAATGTTTAGTGTTTTAGTGTTGGTGTAAATTTTCATACTTTTATACTACTATGCAAAAACTCAGGACAGTGTTACACTTTTACTATTTTATGCTTATGTTTATTAAATGTTTCAGTGTTTTAGTGTTTAAATGGTTACTGTTGCACCGAGGGACTGAGAGAAACGCAATTTCAATCCTGTGTATGTCCTGTACATATTGCAGTTCTGACAATAAAGTTGACTTTGACTTTGACTTAAGGCAACTGCCTCAACAACTGAAGCACAGAACATGGCCCACTGGACTCAATGTCCCCCA
>JBBPBX010091886.1:0-13846 GCA_038048925.1 Garcialebias charrua
TGATTCAAGGTGACTTTTTGGTTGGAAACAGAATGTAACTGTTTGTGCACATATTAAATTGTGTTGTAGCTTACAGTGAGGGAAAACTGCTGCCAAGATTTCATTCAGAATACATTCAGTAATTTTATCAGTTCAACAGTTCAAACTTTGAGCCAGCAGCCTTTTTGCAACTTTACTGGATGGAGGGGGTTAAATGCTGGTAAAAAGGTTATGACCAGGCTGAGGAGCATTTTGAACTGCATCATGTGAATGACCTCTGTACTGTATTCAACAAATCCTTAGTTTTTATTTTGAATCATTGCTAATTAAATGTTTATTGGCAACTACAGGGACAGACAAATTCATGCACACTTCAGAATGAATTGTAACAATGTTTCTCTTTGACTCACTTTATTTATGTGCTCAAAGGATGAGCTTGTTTAAGGCCAACTGTGCAGCATTTGATATGTTTTGGTCTGTTTAGAAAATTTCCCAAGCCAGCATGTTGAAAGTGCAAAACGTCTGCAAAATCAGACTGCTGTGCATAATTACATGCATCACTTAGAAGTAATGGATTCTTCAGCATGATTCAAAGTTATGGAATAGCTCAGAGCTGTTATGTTGTATCCTGATGCACCTTCAAGGAAATGTAGTTTACAAATTAAAGAGACGTCTACCTAGCAGCAGTAATTGATCTGCTGGTATCTTGTGCTTAAGTTGCTTTGCACACTAATGCTTTTATGAAAGACTTATAAATTATAAAATGGGGATAAAATTGTCAACAAAGGATGTTGCATGTATAGCTGTCTGCTCTTTCTTGTTTTCATAAGGATGCCAGTGCTTAAACTTTCATCACACAGGGTCCCCAGAAGCAGTGTCCTCAGTTTCTGTCCCCCCAGTGCAGTAAGTGCTGTTGTTTAATCCTTGTTAGCATTATTGCGTTTCCAGTCATTTCTCCTTTCAGATGCTTGGAATACAGAGAATATAATGTCATAGATACAAAAAGTCTTCAGTTGATCCAAAATGTTGCTGCCAGAGTTTTAATTTTATAGGAGAGATCATGTCTCTCCAGTTTTAGCTTCTCTGCACTGGCTCCAACTCAAAATAAAATTCAAAATCTTACTTCTAACCTACAAAAGTCTCAACAACCTAGCTCTGTCTTACAGTAATCATTGTTCCATATTTTCCCAAAGAGAGCACTTCGCTTTCAGACTGCAGGTTTACTTGTGGTTCCTAGAGTTTTCAAAGTAGAATGGGATGAAGATCTTTCAGTTCTCAGACTCCTCTCTTGTGGAACCAACCAACAGTTTCTGTCGATAAGGCTGACACATTGTCCAGTTTTAAGACTGGGCTCAAGTTTTTTTCCTTTTTGATAAATCATATAGTTAGAGTCAGCTTGCGGTTTCTGACCTATCACTTAGTTATGCTGCTATAGGCTTAGACAGCTGGATGACAAATTGACCTAATGTCATCACATGCATAGTTACAAATGAATACAAATTAATAATTTGTATTTGTAATTGTTTCTATCTTCACATGTGATTTTTGTCTCTTACTTCCGGCTCTGGACGAGGCAGCAGCTTCTCTCCTCCGCTCCTTCCCTCCCCCGACTTTTCCTCACCCTGCGTGGCTTCTTGTCTCGTCTGCAGCTCCTCAGTACTCATATCTTGAACACAAAGTGACTATGGATTTAGTTTTGTGGGTGGTCAATTCTATCGACAAGATGTTTTCTACAAGACGGCAGGATCCCGGAGAACCAGCCTGCCCTTCACAGATGCACCCTGGAGGATACGTCATGGATTCCTGGGGAGAGTGGAAGGTGATGTGTCTTTCAGTACTATCTGTGGAGGATGTGGAAGATTTGTACATAATTGGATTTATGATAGCAGGCGCTTTGCTTTTTGGCGTTTGATGAATTGATGATGATGAATTCAATTTATAACGCACTTTTCATTAACGACGATCTCAAAGTGCTACAAAGTGCAAAAAAAATCAAAGATCAAATAAAAACAAGTGATAAAATCAAGTAAAATCAATGATAGTATCAACTAAGATTAAAGGTAAAATCATGTGGAGGCAGAGTAGGCTCGCTTAAAAAGAAAGTTTGTGGAGCATTGGCCTATGGGAAAATGAGGAAGACTTCAGCGGCGATTAATGCCATGTCGAAGCTCCCGAATCAAAGTGAGGGTTTGATCCGTGCCGTGACCTCCATAAATCAGCTGCTTTATGAGCTAAACCAGAAGATGGATGCAATCTCTGTGAATCAAAGACCACCTGCAGGGCTTGGGACTCGTGAACACTGTGATCAACATCTGGAAGATGAGTCATAGCTCGGATCAATGAAAAGTTCAGTGAAAAGTTCCCACAATTGGATCATATTGGATCAGATCGTCCAGCAGGACTCAAGGCTACAGAAATTACACTGTCTGCCTGAAGTGAAAAAAATATTTATGTTATCTCTATCTGACTCCCCAAACAGCCTTGGAAAGGCTGGATATAAAATTTCTCCTGAGACATGTGTTACTGAGGACACCAGCTGCGTCCACCTATCCCTACTCTCCCCGGAGAACTTTCTGTGAGCGCTAGATGCAGGCTGGTAACATCACAGAACTGTTGCTATCTGAAAACTGGCTCATGGATAGAATCTCACTGCCTCGAACTCAAAATGCATATGTTACTTCTTCCGGCTCTCGGCAAAGCAGGTCGTATCTCTTTTTGCTCTTCTTATCCCTAGTTTTCCTCCTCCCTGCTTTTGCATTTTGTCTCATCTGTAACTCTTCAGCGCTCACTCGAACCAATTTGAGATGGATTTAATTACGTGGGCTGTTTCCTCTGTTGATAAGATTTTTTCCACGAAATGCACCGGACCAGGAGAAGCGGCTTGCCCCTTCGACACGCATGCGATGGGATACATTATGGACTCGTGGAGCGAGTGGAAGCCAATGTATCTGACCGTTCTTTCTGTCGAAGACGTGGAAGATTTGTGGATTATTTGGATATTGGTGGCAGCTACTCTGTTTTTTGGCGTTGTCGGAGGTTTCTGCTACTGGAAGCTGAGGAAGGCTACCGCGGCGATCAACGCGCTGGCGAGACTTCCTGCTCAGCAAAAGTATTTGATCCGGGCTATGACCTCAACGTCCCAGCTGTTGTACGAGCTGAACCACAGGATGGGAGCAGCGGTGGACAGCTGCGGACCTGCAGTGCGTTTTGGGACTTGTTTACAGCCGTCCAGACTCAATCAGGGCACAGACGGAGATTTGTAGCCCGGAACCTCACATGATTCAGCAATTTGGACCTGAACAGTTCCTGGACTTGGAAGGCTGCAGTCAAAAGTACACTGTGACCTGACCTGAAAATAAATAAAGCGACTAATCTAATCGGGACTCTGAGCGACCTTGAAAAGAAGGCTGTCTGAAAAACTTCTCCTGGAGTCGAAAAGCTGTTGAGAACTTGCTGCCCACACCCCCCTCCCACCAGAGGTATCTGTGTGTGCGTTCGGATGGAGCCGAGCTGAGCCATCTGCAAGACTGTGCTTATCTGAAATGATTACTCACGGACTAAATCTCCCTGCTTGTCGTCATCACATGCAACATGTCTTGTCTTATTCGTGCTAAAGCTGGTAGAGTTTTTTGGACTTTATCATAGAGTGTCCTAAGACAAAATGTGATAGATTATTTTTTGAATACCATGATTACCCGACTGTATGTTCCTTTTTCCATATCTGATTGTTGGCGGCGCAGTTTTTATACTGCTGCGGCTTCCGTACGTACGTCCCTCTTAGGATGGTGCGTTCGCAAATTGCAACACTTTGTACCTTGGTGCAAATATGCCAATAAAGATATATTCTATTCTATTCTATTCTTAAATATGCTTTCTGGTAGAGTTTTTTTGATTTCTCATGTAGTGCCTAAACAGGCAAGATGTGAAAGATCTTTTTTGTAATACCACAACTTATCCTCATGTTATCTACCCCTTTTTTCATATCTAAGATTGTGGCGGCACCATATGGTTGCTGCTTCATGCACTTAGCCCATCTTGAGACAAATTTGCGTAATTCAATCATGTTATATTATGCCCTAGTGCAATGGCAATCTCAATAAAGATATTCTGATTCTGATTCTGATTATTTATTTATTTGTTAATCTTCCCTCCTAGTGAGGACCTGCCCACCTGCTCACCTCCATTCTGGACCTGCCATTATGTGTCCATTCCTCCTTCCTGTTTCTCTCAAACCTAGCCAGTCGAAGTAGATAGCTGCTTGTCCTGAGCCTGGTTCTGCTGGCGGTTTCTTTCTGTCAAAAGGGAGTTTTTCCTTTCCACTGTTGCCTTTTTGCTAACTCAAGATGGGAAACTGTGATGGAATGAAGACTCAACATGTCTGCTGGCTCAAATCCTTCCATAGATGGATAGCTTTACTAAGGCCCTGTTTACACGGACACTGTGTGGGGGAAACGCAACTTTTGGGTATGTTAATTAGGTTGAAAGTTTTGCGTTGACATGGGCGAATTCTGTGGATAATACTCTCTCCCCCCCACGCCCCGTACTCATGAATTTACTGTAGTTACCATGCTGGGCCATTAGATGGCGCTGTGATTTTTGGAACCTTCACCACTGCGCATGTGTGCAGCCTGGGGTAAACAGAGCACACGAGGCAGCCTGTTTTCCTCTCTGGCTAAAAGTTCAGCTACTACAAGTTGTTGTCAACAAGTTAACAACAAGTTAAAGCTGGAATTTGGATAAGAGTCAACAGATTTGACACCAAGTGGGACCGCTACAAGCTGCACACCAGTTGCTGACTGGACCGGAACCGAGTCAACATAATAATAATAATAATAATAATGTCTATTCCTGTCATCTGCGTATGTTTCCCATACACAGACGAAATTCGTCTCTGCATTTAACCCAACCACCTACCAGGTGGTGCAGTGAGCAGCCCGAAAGCGCCCGGGGAGCTGGACATGTCTGACTTTACTCCGTGAGAATCAGCTGATTTACAGCAGCGCTACAAGGTAAACCATGTTCTTAATAATGTTTCCTAGTGTTTAGTTCGATCACAGAACAACCAACTGAGGTTTTATTTTTATTTTTTTCCTGCGAGGTCGAAGCTGTTCCACGAAGCAGACCGGCGGTTCGGATGTGGGTCCAGTGGGATGAAAACAACAGAGTCCAGTTCATTAAAGTTCGGTTAACGTGTTTTTAAAAGTGTTCAATTTAATTCTCAGTGTTTGTGACATGAGTTTGTGGTGTTGAATAAACAAATAAATAAAAAATCAACCTGGTGTCTTCATTTTCAGCAGCATGTTAGGCATGACGTAACGAGTCCAGATAGCTTCATTTAGCTCAGATAAATTTAAATATCTCCCACGCTAACATAAATACTGTTTATTATTGTTAAACTGTTAATATATAGCACATTTAGTATGTTATAGTGCAGCGTGACACGTGAAATGTCCGACTGCCTCGTTAACAGACAACTGGATCCAGGCAGCTGGCTCTCTTCCAACACAGATGCAGGTAAGGTGTAGAATAATTAAATATGAGAATCAAAATATATTCCATCAGCTATAGTTCAGAAAGTGGTGCGTGTGTCCACTGTCCAGTCCACCGCCATTGTTAAAATGCCGGCTGTCTGCGCGTGCGTGCTGCGTGCATGTGTTCAAACAAAAGCTCCGTGGGAGATGTTTACATTATCAACGGGGGGTCAGCGAAAAACTTCCACCTTGAGAGCAGGGTCAAAAACCATCGGAGTCATCGAGGGGGGCCAGCAGCGTCGTGTAGGCGATAAGCAAAGTCGCAAAGAGAAAGTAGCGGTTACACTCAAAATATGCGCCGTGTAAACAGGCCCTAAATGGGACTGGTGTCCCACATCTTTAACCTGTCCATAAGCCAAAACTCCATTCCAGTTGCTTGGGAAAACAGCCTTTGTTCTGTCCCTTTGCTGAATGGAGGTGACCCCACCTCACTGAACAATTATTGACCAATCTCTAAACTCTGCATTTTAGCCAATGTTCTAGAAATACTGATAAACTCTCAAATCAAAAAGTATTTGGACTCATTTAACATCTTACCTCTCCATCAATCTAGTTTCAGGAAACACAGCACAACAACTGCTTCACTGAAGGTTCTTAATGACGTTGTTGAAGCACTGGACGCTAAGGATTATTGTGCTGCACTTTTCTTAGACCTGTCTAAAGCTTTTGACTGTGGATCATAACATCTTGTGTCATAAGCTCTCAGAAATTGGTTTCTCAGAACACGTCATTGGTTGGTTTTCTAACTATCTTTCAGATTGGAGGCAATGTGTTCAACATAATGGTACCGGTATTTCTTCCTGTTATTTAACATTCAACAATGGTATACCAATAGGCTCTGTCTTGTAACGCCTTGTAACTGTGACTTTCCTTCCCTTCATTGATTATGGTGACATTATTTACATGAAAACCCTTACAAGCACTCTGCAGCTGTTGGACACTGTCTATCACAGTGTGCTAAGATTCATAACGGGCTGTAACTATTGTTCCCACCATTGCACCCTGTATTCACTGGTTAACTGGACATAATTTGACCCAGACTCTCTCACTGGTACATTTTCATCTTTAAATCACTTCTTGGTCTGCTGCCTTCATACATCTCCTCCTATGTCTCTTTGTGAGTGCAGCTACATCAGGACATGATCACCTGCAGTGTTCCCTCAGTAAGGACTGAACTAGGCAAAAGGGCCTTCTCCTACTCCGCTCCTGTTTCCTGGAATATCTTACAAAAAAGATCTGAAGCTCTTGACCTTGACCCCTCTAAGTGGCTATAAACATCTGTTAAGTTCCTGGCAAAAACCAATGCAGACATGTTCCTGTTTTTAGTTTTTTACACCGTCTTACAACCTAGCAGTTTTTTTGTTACACTTTCTTTTAAATACCATTTTATTTTTACTTAAAAAAAAAAATCCTCAATTTGTATGCATCCTTTATGATTGTCTATTTTTGTCTTTGTTGTCCACTGGTGTCATCACTCTATGTTAAAATCAAGTCTCTCTATTAAATGAATCTCTGAGGCTCAATGGGATTAACCTGTGTAAATAAAGGTTGAATGAATGAATGAATGAATGAATGAATGAATGAATGAATGAATGAATGAATGAATGAAAAATGCCATTTTGTCACGGTAATGTACCGGTATGTGAACGTTTTTGTTTAGTGTCCTGTGTTGACTTATGTTGTGACTTGGTGCTATATGCATAAACTAAGCTACAAAGTAAATTGAAATGAATATAATTAGATATACATACTTTTTTGCCAGTTTGCAATTTTGTTATTCAATTACCGGGCAAGCTAGCACACAGTTGTAAATACTCTTCCTGATGCATGTTTTTTTTTTTTTTTGGCAGATCATGTTGTACTCTGCCAAGCTTTAATAAACGTGAAAAACAGGAACAAGTGTGAGCACTATTTAGGCTCTGAAGTTTGAAAAAAAAAATATAACATTTCCATTTTACACTGGCTGCACCCTCTTACTGGGCATCAAAACAGCCCAACAACATAATATTCGAAAAATAAAAGCAGTACAATACATGTGATTTGGATTGGACAGGAAATAAATAAAGACAGAGACAGGTCTGGATGGAGAGAAGATGGGGAGCAGTGTGAAAGGAGAAATGAAAAGATGGATAGAAAGATGGATGCATGATTAGCTGGAGGGTGGAGGCGTGAGTGGCATCTATAAATAGGTAAATGAATGAATGCATGGCTGGTTGCTGGCTGAATGAGTGGATGGATGGTTGGATGAATGGATGGATGGGTTAGGGAGATGAAAAGCCTTCAGGTGGGTAGAGATATTATAAGATGAATGAATACAGAGCAGCTCCCTCGCTGCACTTCTCCATTTTCTTCCCTTTCCCACAGCTCGCTCCCTCGCTTCTCTTCACTCCGTCATTGTTTCTCCCTTTCAGTTATGGACTCTTTCTCCCTCACTTTCTCTCCCTCTTATTCTGACCAGATGAGTAATAGCTCTGGCACTGCGGTTTGACTGATTAATGCACTCAAAGAGCCCAGGGAGGTGGAGCACAACAAACAGAAGGGGGGGGGGTGAAAGATTGAAGAGAGTCAGAGAACCAGAGTGTGCGTGTGCATGGACATGCGTGTCTGTGAGGCAAAACCCCCCTAATGGTACCATTTGAATGCTGCAGCATCAAGTGGTTTGATTCTCAAAAGGACATACTCTGCACCTCATCAGTGGAAGTGTTCTCTCTTTTCCAGTTTAGAACAATCACCCTCACTCATTTTTGGATGATCAATCAGGCAGATGTGGGATTGCTGGGAAGAAACAAATGAAAAAAAAAAAAAAAGTAAAAATGTGAGGGGAAAAAAAGACACAGAAGACAAAATGAGAAGTAAATATGTACTGTTTTTCACTTTTAGATTAGGAAAATCAATTCAATGTAAGGCGGGCTTCAAATAGGAGGACTTCAAGTTCTTGGGGTCCACTGTCCACGGGAAAGGGGAATGTGGTAAAGAGGTGAAGAAGAGAGTCCAGGCAGGATGGAGTGGATGGAGAAAAGTTTCAGGAGTGATTTACAACAAAGGGATGTCAGCAAAGCTCAAAGGAAAAGTTTAAAGACAGTGGTGAGACCAGCTATGTTGTATGGTCTGGAGACAGAGACATGGACATGGACAAAAAGACAGAACTGGAAATAACATAAATGAAGATGCTGAGGTTCTCCTTAGGAGTGACAAGGATGGATAAGATCAGGAATGAGATCATCAGAGGTACAGCACATGTTGAACAACTGGGAGATAAAGTTAGGGAGGACACACTGAGATGGTTTGGACATGTCCAGAGGAGGGACAGTGGTTTGGACATGTCCAGAGGAGGGACAGTGGTTTGGACATGTCCAGAGGAGGGACAGTGGTTTGGACATGTCCAGAGGAGGGACAGTGGTTTGGACATGTCCAGAGGAGGGACAGTGGTTTGGACATGTCCAGAGGAGGGACAGTGGTTTGGACATGTCCAGAGGAGGGACAGTGGTTTGGACATGTCCAGAGGAGGGACAGTGGTTTGGACATGTCCAGAGGAGGGACAGTGGTTTGGACATGTCCAGAGGAGGGACAGTGGTTTGGACATGTCCAGAGGAGGGACAGTGGTTTGGACATGTCCAGAGGAGGGACAGTGGTTTGGACATGTCCAGAGGAGAGACAGTGGTTTGGACATGTCCAGAGGAGGGACAGTGGTTTGGACATGTCCAGAGGAGGGACAGTGGTTTGGACATGTCCAGAGGAGGGACAGTGGTTTGGACATGTCCAGAGGAGGGACAGTGGTTTGGACATGTCCAGAGGAGGGACAGTGGTTTGGACATGTCCAGAGGAGGGACAGTGGTTTGGACATGTCCAGAGGAGGGACAGTGGTTTGGACATGTCCAGAGGAGGGACAGTGGTTTGGACATGTCCAGAGGAGGGACAGTGGTTTGGACATGTCCAGAGGAGAGACAGTGGTTTGGACATGTCCAGAGGAGGGACAGTGGTTTGGACATGTCCAGAGGAGGGACAGTGGTTTGGACATGTCCAGAGGAGGGACAGTGGTTTGGACATGTCCAGAGGAGGGACAGTGGTTTGGACATGTCCAGAGGAGGGACAGTGGTTTGGACATGTCCAGAGGAGGGACAGTGGTTTGGACATGTCCAGAGGAGGGACAGTGGTTTGGACATGTCCAGAGGAGGGACAGTGGTTTGGACATGTCCAGAGGAGGGACAGTGGTTTGGACATGTCCAGAGGAGGGACAGTGGTTTGGACATGTCCAGAGGAGGGACAGTGGTTTGGACATGTCCAGAGGAGGGACAGTGGTTTGGACATGTCCAGAGGAGGGACAGTGGTTTGGACATGTCCAGAGGAGGGACAGTGGTTTGGACATGTCCAGAGGAGGGACAGTGGTTTGGACATGTCCAGAGGAGGGACAGTGGTTTGGACATGTCCAGAGGAGGGACAGTGGTTTGGACATGTCCAGAGGAGGGACAGTGGTTTGGACATGTCCAGAGGAGGGACAGTGGTTTGGACATGTCCAGAGGAGGGACAGTGGTTTGGACATGTCCAGAGGAGGGACAGTGGTTTGGACATGTCCAGAGGAGAGACAGTGGTTTGGACATGTCCAGAGGAGAGACAGTGGTTTGGACATGTCCAGAGGAGAGACAGTGGTTTGGACATGTCCAGAGGAGAGACAGTGGTTTGGACATGTCCAGAGGAGAGACAGTGGTTTGGACATGTCCAGAGGAGAGACAGTGGTTTGGACATGTCCAGAGGAGAGACAGTGGTTTGGACATGTCCAGAGGAGAGACAGTGGTTTGGACATGTCCAGAGGAGAGACAGTGGTTTGGACATGTCCAGAGGAGAGACAGTGGTTTGGACATGTCCAGAGGAGAGACAGTGGTTTGGACATGTCCAGAGGAGAGACAGTGGTTTGGACATGTCCAGAGGAGAGACAGTGGTTTGGACATGTCCAGAGGAGAGACAGTGGTTTGGACATGTCCAGAGGAGAGACAGTGGTTTGGACATGTCCAGAGGAGAGACAGTGGTTTGGACATGTCCAGAGGAGAGACAGTGGTTTGGACATGTCCAGAGGAGAGACAGTGGTTTGGACATGTCCAGAGGAGAGACAGTGGTTTGGACATGTCCAGAGGAGAGACAGTGGTTTGGACATGTCCAGAGGAGAGACAGTGGTTTGGACATGTCCAGAGGAGAGACAGTGGTTTGGACATGTCCAGAGGAGAGACAGTGGTTTGGACATGTCCAGAGGAGAGACAGTGGTTTGGACATGTCCAGAGGAGAGACAGTGGTTTGGACATGTCCAGAGGAGAGACAGTGGTTTGGACATGTCCAGAGGAGAGACAGTGGTTTGGACATGTCCAGAGGAGAGACAGTGGTTTGGACATGTCCAGAGGAGAGACAGTGGTTTGGACATGTCCAGAGGAGAGACAGTGGTTTGGACATGTCCAGAGGAGAGGACAGTGGTTTGGACATGTCCAGAGGAGAGACAGTGGTTTGGACATGTCCAGAGGAGGGACAGTGGTTTGGACATGTCCAGAGGAGGGACAGTGGTTTGGACATGTCCAGAGGAGGGACAGTGGTTTGGACATGTCCAGAGGAGGGACAGTGGTTTGGACATGTCCAGAGGAGGGACAGTGGTTTGGACATGTCCAGAGGAGGGACAGTGGTTTGGACATGTCCAGAGGAGGGACAGTGGTTTGGACATGTCCAGAGGAGGGACAGTGGTTTGGACATGTCCAGAGGAGAGACAGTGGTTTGGACATGTCCAGAGGAGGGACAGTGGTTTGGACATGTCCAGAGGAGGGACAGTGGTTTGGACATGTCCAGAGGAGAGACAGTGGTTTGGACATGTCCAGAGGAGGGACAGTGGTTTGGACATGTCCAGAGGAGGGACAGTGGTTTGGACATGTCCAGAGGAGGGACAGTGGTTTGGACATGTCCAGAGGAGGGACAGTGGTTTGGACATGTCCAGAGGAGGGACAGTGGTTTGGACATGTCCAGAGGAGGGACAGTGGTTTGGACATGTCCAGAGGAGGGACAGTGGTTTGGACATGTCCAGAGGAGGGACAGTGGTTTGGACATGTCCAGAGGAGGGACAGTGGTTTGGACATGTCCAGAGGAGGGACAGTGGTTTGGACATGTCCAGAGGAGGGACAGTGGTTTGGACATGTCCAGAGGAGGGACAGTGGTTTGGACATGTCCAGAGGAGGGACAGTGGTTTGGACATGTCCAGAGGAGGGACAGTGGTTTGGACATGTCCAGAGGAGGGACAGTGGTTTGGACATGTCCAGAGGAGGGACAGTGGTTTGGACATGTCCAGAGGAGGGACAGTGGTTTGGACATGTCCAGAGGAGGGACAGTGGTTTGGACATGTCCAGAGGAGGGACAGTGGTTTGGACATGTCCAGAGGAGGGACAGTGGTTTGGACATGTCCAGAGGAGGGACAGTGGTTTGGACATGTCCAGAGGAGGGACAGTGGTTTGGACATGTCCAGAGGAGGGACAGTGGTTTGGACATGTCCAGAGGAGGGACAGTGGTTTGGACATGTCCAAGGAGGGACAGGGGTTTGGACATGTCCAGATGAGGGACAGGGGGTTGGACATGTCCAGATGAGGCACAGGGGGTTGGACATGTCCAGATGAGGGACAGGGGGTTGGACATGTCCAGATGAGGGACAGGGGGTTGGACATGTCCAGATGAGGGACAGGGGGTTGGACATGTCCAAAGGAGGGACAGGGGTTTGGACATGTCCAGATGAGGGACAGTGGTTTGGACATGTCCAGATGAGGGACAGTTGTTTGGACATGTCCAAAGGAGGGACAGGTTTTGGACATGTCCAGATGAGGGACAGGGGGTTGGACATGTCCAGATGAGAGACAGGGGTTGGACATGTCCAAAGGAGAGACAGTGGTTTGGACATGTCCAGAGGAGGGACAGGGGGTTGGACAGTGGTTTTGACATGTCCAGAGGAGAGACAGTGGTTTGGACATGTCCAGAGGAGGGACAGTGGTTTGGACATGTCCAGAGGAGGGACAGTGGTTTGGACATGTCCAGAGGAGGGACAGTGGTTTGGACATGTCCAGAGGAGGGACAGTGGTTTGGACATGTCCAGAGGAGGGACAGTGGTTTGGACATGTCCAGAGGAGGGACAGTGGTTTGGACATGTCCAGAGGAGGGACAGTGGTTTGGACATGTCCAGAGGAGGGACAGTGGTTTGGACATGTCCAGAGGAGGGACAGTGGTTTGGACATGTCCAGAGGAGGGACAGTGGTTTGGACATGTCCAGAGGAGGGACAGTGGTTTGGACATGTCCAGAGGAGGGACAGTGGTTTGGACATGTCCAGAGGAGGGACAGTGGTTTGGACATGTCCAGAGGAGGGACAGTGGTTTGGACATGTCCAGAGAAGGGACAGTGGTTTGGACATGTCCAGAGGAGGGACAGTGGTTTGGACATGTCCAGAGAAGGGACAGTGGTTTGGACATGTCCAGAGGAGGGACAGTGGTTTGGACATGTCCAGATGAGGGACAGGGGGTTGGACATGTCCAGATGAGGCACAGGGGGTTGGACATGTCCAGATGAGGCACAGGGGGTTGGACATGTCCAGATGAGGGACAGGGGGTTGGACATGTCCAGATGAGGGACAGGGGGTTGGACATGTCCAAAGGAGGGACAGGGGTTTGGACATGTCCAGATGAGGGACAGTGGTTTGGACATGTCCAGATGAGGGACAGTTGTTTGGACATGTCCAAAGGAGGGACAGGTTTTGGACATGTCCAGATGAGGGACAGGGGGTTGGACATGTCCAGATGAGAGACAGGGGGTTGGACATGTCCAAAGGAGAGACAGTGGTTTGGACATGTCCAGAGGAGGGACAGGACAGTGGTTTGGACATGTCCAGAGGAGAGACAGTGGTTTGGACATGTCCAGAGGAGGGACAGTGGTTTGGACATGTCCAGAGGAGGACAGTGGTTTGGACATGTCCAGAGGAGGGACAGTGGTTTGGACATGTCCAGAGGAGGGACAGTGGTTTGGACATGTCCAGAGGAGGGACAGTGGTTTGGACATGTCCAGAGGAGGGACAGTGGTTTGGACATGTCCAGAGGAGGGACAGTGGTTTGGACATGTCCAGAGGAGGGACAGTGGTTTGGACATGTCCAGAGGAGGGACAGTGGTTTGGACATGTCCAGAGGAGGGACAGTGGTTTGGACATGTCCAGAGGAGGGACAGTGGTTTGGACATGTCCAGAGGAGGGACAGTGGTTTGGACATGTCCAGAGGAGGGACAGTGGTTTGGACATGTCCAGAGGAGGGACAGTGGTTTGGACATGTCCAGAGGAGGG
>JBBPBX010091889.1:0-13845 GCA_038048925.1 Garcialebias charrua
TCTGCCACTCCAGATTTCCTCATGCAATACCACACCTCTTCTCTTGGTACCCTGTCATATGCTTTTTCTAAATCCACAAACACACAATGGAGTTCTTTCTGACCCTCTCTGTACTTCTCTATCAACATCCTCAAAGCAAAGATGGCATCTGTGGTGCTCTTTCTTGGCATGAAACCATACTGCTGCTCACAGATAGTCACCTCTTGTCTAAGCCTTCCTTCCACAACTCTCTCCCAGATCTTCATTGTGTGGCTCATCAACTTAATTCCCCTGTAGTTGCTACAACTCTGTACATCACCCTTGTTCTTAAAAATGGGAACCAGCACACTTCTTCTCCATTCTTCAGGCATTTTCTCACCCTCAAATATTCCATTAAATATTTGAGTCAAAAACCTCACTGCCATCTCTCCAAGACATTTCCAAACCTCCACTGGTATGTCATCAGGTCCTACTGCCTTCCCCTTCTTCATTCTTTTCAGAGCTTTCCGGACTTCACCCTCACTAATCTTTCCCACTTCCTGGTCCACAGTTTCTATTACCTCCACTCTTCTTTCTCTTTCATTCTCTTCATTCATTAGCTCCTCAAAGTAATCCTTCCATCTTCCCATCACACTCTCCTCACTTGTTAGAACATTCCCATTCCCATCTTTAATAAGCCTAACCTGCTGCACATCCTTTCCAGCCTGATCCCTCTGTCTTGCCAATCGGTACAAGTCCTTCTCGCCCTCTTTAGTGTCCAGTCTCCCATATAACTCATTGTACGCCCTCTGCTTTGCCTTAGCTACTTCCCTCTTTGCTCTATGTCCCATCTCCTTATATTCCTGTCTCCTCTCTTCAGTCCTCTCACAGTCATATTTCTTCTTGGCTAATCTCTTTCTTTGAATGGCGTCCTGCACTTCACTATTCCACCACCAGGTTTCCTTATCATCCATTCTCTGTCCAGATGACACACCAAGTACCTTCCTACCTGTCTCTCTAATTACTGTTGCTGTAGTAGCCCAGTCACTTGGAAGCTCTTTCTTACCACCCAGAGCCTTTAACAGCTCGTCTCTGAATTTCTCACAACATTCTTCCTTCTTTAGCTTCCACCATTTGGTCTTCTTCTCTGATTTTACTCTTTTTCTCTTCTTCGCAACAACAGTCATTCTACACACAACCATCCGATGCTGTCTGGCCACGCTCTCCCCTGCTACAACCTTACAGTCTCCAATCTCTCTCAGGTTTCCTCTTCTACACAGAATGTAATCGACCTGTGTACTCCTTCCTCCACTCTTATAGGTCACTCTATGTTCCTCCCTCTTTTGGAAATAGGTATTGACTATAGCCATTTCCATTCTCTTGGCAAAATCCACCACCATCTGTCCTTCCTGGTTTCTTTCCTTGACACCAAACCTACCCATCACTTCCTCATCCCCTCTGTTTCCTTCACCAACATGTCCATTCAGGTCTGCTCCAATCACCACTCTTTCCTCCCTGGGAATACTCTCTATCACTTCATCCAAATCTTTCCAAAATTTATCTTTCTCCTCCCATCACATCCAACCTGTGGAGCATAACCACTTACTATGTTTAGCATCAGACCTTCTACTTCTACCTTTAGACACATCACCCTATCTGACACTCTCTTCACCTCTACTACATTCTTTGCCAACTCCTCCTTCAGGACCACCCCTACTCCATTTCTCTTTCTATCCACACCATGGTAAAACAGTTTGAACCCTGCTCCAATACTGCGAGCCTTGCTGCCCTTCCACTTGGTCTCTTGGACACATAAAACATCTACCTTTCTTCTCTGCATCATGTCAGCCAGCTCTCTACCTTTGCCTGTCATTGTCCCCACATTTAGAGTTGCAACCCTCAAGCCCGAGATACACTGAAGCGTCCTCAGGTACGCCACTCTACGCGCGCATTTTGTGCGCATGTGTTTTGCTGCTATACTTCATAAACTATCAGCTTTCAAACGCTCGCGTTCTCCTTGTTGTAATATGAGCAGCTGTGCACGGAGGGGACTCAACTGAGCTCGCTGATTGGTCACTTGCTGACACGCCTACTGAAATGATTGACAGCCAGCTCATGTAGCTCGGTGAAGACCGCGGCGGTGTTCATGCGGTGTTTCTACTATATATGTTGTAAAAAGTTCTCTCAGAAATAAAAATAATAACAGGGAGTGCTTTTCCTGCAGCACACAGCCCACCAGGGATATTTAAAACATTGCGCACCCAGGTAGGACCTGAATTCATTCATTTCATTCATGGAGTGAACGGAGGAAGAAGCGGTTACTTGACTTTAGGCAAAAAAACAAAAGAAAAGGCCCGATCAGCGATAAAGAAGGGGAATTTATTTCATTTGTGTAACATACAAAACAGTCCGGCGCCGGGGAAGTTTATGGTCAGACACCGCGTATTGCGCACGCGGACGTAAAAAAAAAGCTTTGCGCGTACATGCCCTGAGGGGCTACGCGGGGCTACGCTTTTGCCTTGACGTACGTACGCTGCGTATAGGCGTATCGTGAGGACGCTCGAGTGTATCTCGGCCTTAAGTCCTACATTCTTCACTTTCCTCCTCTCCCTGTGTCTCCTGACACGTTTTCTTGACCACAACGTGAAATTATTAAGGACCTGTTCAGCTCAAGCACCCTCTTGATATAACGTCAGCTATGAAATATATTTTTTAAAGCGTTTATTTAGCTACATTATATAGAAATAAAGCCGACGCACATGCACGCGTGCGTGCACGTGGCAAAACTACTTTTTTAAATCCTGCCGTTTTGACCACTACGTGAATTTATTAAGGAATAGTTCAGCTTAAGACACATCTTTGCTATAATTTTAAATACAAATAATTGTTTTTACCAAGTTAATCTTGTAAAGTCCTTCGGTGTTTGTTGCCTCGCGGCAGCCACTTCCTCAAACTCAGTCCAGCCTCCTCCCCACGGTTTGGGTCCAGCCGGCCTCAGCCCTACTCTGAAATGAGTCCGGAATCTTGGCGCGGCACATCTGTGAGGTGGAAATGCTGTCCAACGCGCGTTTGGCATGCAAATATGACGTCACAACCAACCCGCGCCACCAAGTGGAAAAAGGGCATTAGTTATCTGTGATGAATTCTACCGTCAATTCGCAGGATAGCGGAAAAGGCAAAATATGAGAAGGTTAGCTAGCAAGCTAGTCCAAACATTTTCACATACCTCACAATGGAGTCCTTCGTTGTCCGCTCGTAACCGCGCTAATCGTGTTAGCAGCGCCATCCTCCGCCGCGCGTTGTCGTGGGTGCCCCTGGTTAGCCATGCTAACCGTGGGAGCTAGCCAGATAGCAGCGGGGTTACTCCATTTCCACTCTCCTTTCTCCGGGGTCATCCGTGAGAAAATCTTTGAGTGTCCTTGCGTGTAGCATCCCAGAGCAGAGCGGACAGGCCTCGTGGGTGTCCGCTACTGAAAAGGGGGTAGCCAGATCCGCTGAAGCAGGTTCGGGAGCCGGAGCTGACGGACTGTCAGAGTTCCCCGTCCGATGACGTCCTCTCGCAGAGCTGCTCGGGGCTGTTGGCCTGTTAGCTTCGTTAGCTTAGGAGGTAGCATGCCTCGCAGTTAGCGTTCGCTAACAGAGCAGTAGAAAAGCAGAAGAGAAGAAAGGCACGGGAGCTGGGGCTCGCTGGCCTGCTGGTCTTCTTTGACTTTTGGGTTTTGCACTACCTTCTCGGGACCCGTGGCTGAGAAGAGTTAGGCCCGTTAGCCGTGCTAACGTAGTCCGAAGACGTCTCCTTCCTCGTGTCGCTTTCGCCGGCTAGCCTGCTAGTTGTTAGCAGGGTAGTGGTTTCGCGCAGTCAGCGCCCTCGAGCGAAGCGGTCTGTGGAGAGAGAAGAAGAAAATTTCGGGGTGAAGAAAAATGTGCCGGACCAGCTTTCGCCAGCCCAGCTGTCTGCAGTAGAAGATTCTCTGTATGCTCTGTGTAGGGAGCGAGCTCACCTCTGGTCGAACGATGAAGATACAGAGAAGATCCGAGAAGAGTGTTTCAGGTATTTGCGAGGTGAAGTGCTAAAAGAGAAAGATGGACGGGCGTCAGCCGCTTATATGTCCAGAGGGCGGGGCCTCTGGCGCGACGCTGACGCCCCAGCCATAAAGGCGTGAGTGTATTCCTTCAGGTAACCGCGCGGGGGCACTAGTTCTCATAGCAATCGTGTTGCACCGAGATAACCTAACTGAAAGGGAACTGGAAATTGGTTCCACAAGAGAGGAGCCTGAGAACTGAAAGATCTTCCTCCCATTCTGCTTTTGGAAACTGTAGGAACCACGAGTAAACCTGCAGTCTGAGAATTCTGAAAAAAAAAAAGATCAGTGAGCAGTGGCTTGAAGACGTTTCACACAACAATCCTGCATTGTGCACCCTGACAACAACGATGTCGGTTAAATGTTTGAAATGCTAAGTCTCTCGAAAAAAATAAATAAACAGTTACCAAGAAAGTTAAAGGTTGTAATATATGTTCTAGAAGTTTGCTCACCCTTAGGTAAACTGTGCTGAACGAAAAAAAAAAAAAGAGTTTGAGGCTACTTGTTTGTCTCGTTCTTGAGGAAATATTTCTTTCACAATTAATTAAAACTAACGCAGCTCCTTTTGACAACTCTTCTTTTATTTGGTGCCATGAAGCTCCTGATTCATGAAACAAGTTTGCGTTCGAATCAGTGCATCAAGAATGCTCTTCCTCCCTCAGCACATCTGTGGCACGTGAATCAGGTAGAGCTCGTAAAGATCCATGGATCACACTGATGAACTGTTTCAAATCCACAATGTTTCCTTTGGTTGCTTCATTTAAAATGGAGGACATTTGTCAAATTGAAAAGTTTTCATCGAGACTCTTTTTAAAAACGATTTGTTTGTTCACTGAATGAAGTGATTTATCATTCCTGTTCTTTGTTGTCACTCTTGTCATTTCTCATGTGCAAATTAAGCATGCTTGTAAAAAAAAGACGTGCTGAGTGGGCAAAAAATAAAATCCAAAATCCTTGAAGTCAGAGCAGAAAACAGAATAATTACCTACAATTACCTAAAGTAGAGAAAGTAACTGGAGAAGAAGAAAAACAGGAACATGCAGAAATCCAGGAAACTGGGCTAAAAAACAAGAAAAAATGTGGCGGTTAGGTTGTTTGTAGGTGGTGAGGTTAAAAAGTCAAACAAGATCAGCGTATCTGAAGACAACCAGAAGATAAGACAAATAAACTGAAAGTCCAGACGACGATTACAATAAAATGTGCAAAAAAAAATAAAAATTCCTCCAAAACAAGAAATCGCCTTGCAGAAAGTTTAGTTTTAGTTTAATTTAAACGTTTATTCATTTCATTTCAATAAAAAAAAAAAATTTCAGATACAAAGAAATAATATACATGTACAATGAAAGGCAGCAGAAGAAGAATGACATTTTATCATTTCTGCCCCTTCTTAACAAAATCAATTCAAACAATCAGTGCAAGCAATAATCATAAATAATATAACAAAAACATATAAATTGTCACAATTATTCATTATACAGGTAGTCCCCGACTTACGAGCGCTCTTACTTACGAGGTTCCGGACTTACGAGCTGGCGAACGAGCAGTAAATTTGTAAGGAACATACAAAAAATACAGCACTTTTATGTGTTTTTAGATGAAAGTGTGTTAGCTAACTGTTTGGAAACAAGTTTCTGAGCATGTTCATGAACTAGTATGAACATTTGTGATGAAAAATGAATGCTTGTAGTAGCGCTAGCATAAATTTTCCGACTTACGACAGAAAATCCGGACTTATGAGAACACGTGTTTCGTGTTCCGACGTACGGGATTTTCGTCTTACGAGATACTCGTAGTAACAGAACTCGCTCGTAAGTCGGGGACCACCTGTAGTTCAATAAATATTAACTAACTTATATATACAGGTGGTCCCCGACTTACGAACGAGTTCCGTTCCTACGCACCGTTCGTAACTCGAAAATTCGTAAGTCGGAACGCGTTACACGTGGCGTTCGTAAGTCCGGATTTTTGGTCGTAAGTCGGAAAATGTATGCTAACGCTGCGCCGCACACCCGTTTATCAACATGAGACTGAACAAGCGTACATACTGGTTCATAAACATGCACAGAGCTTCATTTACAAACGGTTAGCTAACACACTTTCATCTAAAAACACATACCAGTGCTGTATTTACTGTACAACAGTACTGCTCGTAAGCGCGTACGTAAGTCCAAAACGTCGTAAGTCGAGGCTGTCGTAAGTCGGGGACCACCTGTATCTTGTCAACAAAATATTCTTGATCTTTTTCTTAAATAAAAATAATGATTTCTCTTTTTTTTTATCATAAACCAAACTATTCCACAAACTTATTCCCTGCATTGAAGTAGACCCAAAGCACAGTGTCATCAGTCAACATGTGTTAGAATCTGTTTTTTTTAGGTTAACATATCCATGACACCTGCTGCCTGACTTGTTTTAAATCTGTTAGTCTGGTCTCACTGGGCTGCGAGTCGTTGGCCAACGGTAGAGCCGGATTTTGACTCCTGAATCTGAAGTCTCTGTCAGAAAACAACTGAGGTGAATGTTCAGGTCTAAAAATCATGCTGATGATTGACAACTATAGGAAACTGCTCTAAATCTGCTCATCTTCATTTAAGATATGACCTCCGGCAGATTCAATCTTGAATGCGGGGGCAGCAACCGACACAACAAGTCAAGGTGGGTGGAGGTGAACAACAAAATAATGTGCACGGCCATGATGGCAGTTTTTTTAAATGAAATTTGTTCATAATAAAAAACACAATACAAAACAATCCCATAAACGATAACATACAAAATATAAAGAATGAAAGGTAGCAGAAAGAAGAAAAAATCTTATTATATCTGCCCCTTTTTTCAAACAATCAGTTCAAACATTAATCATCTTCCAGTAACAGAAAAAAATGACTATCTCTTTCTAATTTTTTTAACTAATACAATACACATTACGCTACTTCATATATATTTTTTAACAATTCAGTTTTGATCATTTTCTTAAATGTACACATTGACTTGGCATTTTTAACTTCATTCTCCAGGGGTCACCAACCTTTTCGAAACTGAGAGCTACTTCGTGGGTACAGAGTCATACAAAGGGCACCAGTTTGATAAACTCTTCGGAAATAACAAAGCGTAAATTGAAAAAAAAATGTATAATAAACATATTTTTAAGAACATATTTTTAAGATAGACAATTTAAAATATATATAAATACAAAAAAAGAATAACAACCTTAATAAAATGAAATTTTAAATGCAGCTTAGTAGTGAGTTGTGCTATTTTTAGAACAGGTCCGAGGGCACCTCAAATGGTCCTTGGGGGCACCCGGGTGCCCGCGGGCACCGTGTTCATTCATTCATTCAACCTTTATTTAGTCAGGTAAATCTTATTGAGCCTCGAGGGCTCATTTACGAAAGCGACCTGCTACAAATTAAAGAATGATGAACAGCAATGATACAAATACATTAAACAATAAACAAAAGAAAAAGTAGCAAAAGTAGCAAAAACATTATAAGGTAAATTATAATATATTATAATATTATAATTATTATAATAATAATAATTGTAATATAAGTGTTGGTGACCCCTGCTCCAAACCATTCCATAATCCAATTCCCTGGATTGAGGTAGAACGTCCCTTCAAACTAGTTCTGAATTTTGGTTTTACAAATATCTCTGTCCCCTTAAGATTATAACAACTTTGTCTTTTAACAAAATGTATTTGGATATTTAAAGGTAATGCGTTATTCTGAGCCCTATACATAACTGATAAAATATTATAATCTACCAAATCATGGAACTTCAATAACTTCAGTTGATAAAATAATGTACTTGATGGATGACAGTAATGTTTTCTAGTGATAATTCTTACAGCTCTTTTCTGTAATACAAAAATAGGCTTTGTGATTGTTTTACACGCTTTCCCCCAAACATCAATACAATAGATTAAGTGTGGAACAATGATTGTGTTATACAACAAATACAGAGCTTTATCATTCAATAGGTCTCTGACTTTGTACAGTACTGCAATCGATTTAGCTATTTTTATTCTTACAGAATTTATGTGTTGTTTCCATGTCAGTTTGTCATCAATGATAACACCCAAAAACTTCACCTCACTCACTCTACAAATCTCAACACCCTCAATTTTGAGTGGAACATCAACAGTTTTCTTTTTATTACTGAATATAATGTAATTAGTTTTTTCTAGATTTAATGATAATTTATTGATTTTAAACCAACTTTGTATTTTTGACAAACTCTGTCTTTTTCTTTTCTTTATCTTTTTAGTGTGTTTGTGTATTACACTTATGTTGTACTTATGATGTAGCTTAGTGTGGTTGTGTATTACAGTTAGAAAAATTAAGTAGAATTATTCATTTTGTGATGTAGTTTGTGTATTACAGTTAGAAAAATTAAGTAGAATTATTCATTTTGTGATGTAGTTTGTGTATTACAGTTAGAAAAATTAAGTAGAATTATTCATTTTGTGATGTAGTTTGTGTATTACAGTTAGAAAAATTAAGTAGAATTATTCATTTTGTGATGTAGTTTGTGTATTACAGTTAGAAAAATTAAGTAGAATTATTCATTTTGTGATGTAGTTTGTGTATTACAGTTAGAAAAATTAAGTAGAATTATTCATTTTGTGATGTAGTTTGTGTATTACAGTTAGAAAAATTAAGTAGAATTATTCATTTTGTGATGTAGTTTGTGTATTACAGTTAGAAAAATTAAGTAGAATTATTCATTTTGTGATGTAGTTTGTGTATTACAGTTAGAAAAATTAAGTAGAATTATTCATTTTGTGATGTAGTTTGTGTATTACAGTTAGAAAAATTAAGTAGAATTATTCATTTTGTGATGTAGTTTGAAGGTTATCATTGGTTGAACAAACTGTGAAATAAGGGGCAGATATAATAAGATTTCATCTTCTTTCTGCTCCCTTCATTTTATCCTACTTGTATTCTTGTATCTGATGAAACTGTCTTGTATTGTTCTTTTAAAATGAATGAATAAACATCAAATCAAATCAAATCAAATCTTTTGTTCCCAAATCTTGGCTGCTCAAAGCACAACCACATCACTCAATGGTCATGAGGATGGTGTGGCTACTGCCACCCCCAATCTGAGCTCAGTATCTGTAAAACTGTGCTGCAGCCTTATATGTGTGGATTAAAACTGACTGGCTGTGGCAGCCATCTTGAATCAGGTTGACATTTTTTTATGACAGCCAATAATTAATCCTCTACATCTAAAACCCTAAACTGTGGACGTCATAGACACATGTTTGAACAGGTTTGGAAGGAAGATGGTGACAGATCTTTGAACCCACGCACCAAATCCTATTTCATCATGAGCAGCGTCACTGCAGAGTTCTGATTGGTTGAATCGTAGTTGCATGTTTGGCACAATGCATTGTTGAGTAAAAAAGTAAAATGGCCTTGAGGAAGAAAGTTAGATCCACTGAAACCGTGTTTGGATGAAAAAGACAAGAAAAGTGTTTTCAAAGAACTAAAACGCAACAAGCTCCATCTTTAAATGGAAGCAGAGAGAACAAATGGACCGAGGCTGATGAGAAGATAATAATAATAACAATAAACTTTATTTGTATAGCACCTTCCTAAAATGCCTTGCATTGACCAAGGTGGTTAACAGGACAGAAAATATAAAAACCGGTACAATAAATCAGTGAAAATAGAATAAAAAACCACAGCAATAAAAGGAGGCAATGGAAATAAAAATGCTACATACTAGCATTTTACTACATAAATGCATGAATTTGAAAAAAATGCTACATGCGAGACAGCTGGGTACCTGAGAAGTACAGTCAGGGGAAATAAAAAAAATACAAATCCTGGCATATTTAAACTAGTAAAGAACGGCTTCGTCCACACTGGAGAGGTTTGTGTCAGTTTGCAAAAGATGTTTAATCCTTCCAGCCTCACCTCCACACACAAACTGCATTTTCAGAAACCTTAAATGGTATTTCTCCCAAACTGAACTCGAAGAGTAAAAAATTATTTAAACGTCAACATTATGTTTTCATGTGGACAGCCTGAACGCAACTTTTTGAAAATGATGGTGCAAAGTCACAAGTCATGCCTGACCTTCGAGTCCACTAGCGGCGAACATGAATCCTGACAGATTACATGATTGTGTGACTACAGCAAAATCCTGGATTAAAATAATTAATTGCTTTAATTAAAGCAAACACTTATTATTATTATTATACCAAATAATCTACTGCCAAAACAGCTTGTACCCCTTTGCTGCACTGTCAACAAAACAAAACAGATATTTTTGAAAAATATCAACAATAGACATCATGCGTTCAGTGATGTGGGACTAGTGTTCAAAGATCAGCACTTGTGTATAAATAATTTTGCTTGATGTGCATTGAGCATGTGCGGAAAACCTTCCCCCCCAGCCGTCCCTCGCTGTATTCGGGGACTGACAGCGTCTGTTGTGTCCACGCATTTGGACTGACACGAGTCGCCGTCAGTTTTTGCTTTTGCACTCTTCATCGTCAGTGTCTTGTTTCCTGTTTCAAGTGTATTATCGTAGCAGTGTTACAGCGCCACACACAGGCCTGGCATGGTTATTACAGCATTTTGGCCCGTTTTCTATGTTTCTGTGTGGATGAAAACATTTAGGGAAACGGTGCAGCATTTATGTGGAAAATAATTGTTTGAGTGAATTTTAAAGAAGCTAAAATGACAAAGAAGTTAAATTTAAATGTTTTTTTTCTGTTTAAGATACACAACACTTAGAGACTGGAAAAGGCAAATAAATCTAAACCCTTTCTTACAGCAAGGTGTAACAATGTGATTAAAGCAGATGACAAAACGAACATAAAATAAAAACAGACAAGGACCACATGAATGCCAAAACAAATAAAAAATAAAACACCCTGATGCATGCTCAATAATCCAGGTAGAAAAATCTAAAAAAGCTAAGTCTGGTCCTCTGGACATTCAAAAAACAAAACAAAACAAAAAAATTGTAGAAACGTTTCGTCTTTCGTCCGAAAGACTTTCTCAGTCTGAGAAGCTGTGTTCAGCTCAGTCTTATAAATAGCACCCTCCCACAGTGGATCAACCAGATGGTTGGCTGGCCAAAAGGATGGCCCAGCACAGAAGATCAACATCATCAGGTCAGGACTCTGCAGTCTACACTCATCTCCAGGCCAGCGGTCACTCTTTCAGGGATGAAGATGTTCACATCCTTGATAGAGAGGAACGATGGTTTGAGAGAGGAGTAAAGGAGGCCATCTTTGTGAAAAGAAACCGTCCATCATTAAACAGAGGTGGAGGCCTCCGGGTTCAACTGTCCCCCTCTTACAATGCTGTTATTGCTAGTATCACTCAGCCCTCTGTGAATAGCAAACAACCATCAGGGTGCTAACGATCCATCGTTAGGCTGATGGTCCTCCTTGATCATGTGAGCAGCTGGTTTCGGCTGTCATCAGCCAACTGGTTGATCCACTGTGAGAGGGTGCTATTTATAAGACTGAGCTGAATACAGCAGCTCAGACTGAGGAAGTCTTTCGGACGAAAGACGAAACGTTTCTACAGTTTTTTTTATTTGTTTTGTTTTGTTTTTTTGAATGTCCAGAGGACCAGACTTAGCTTTTGTAGAAAAAATAAAACACTTGTGGCTTTATTTATAATTTGCAATCATGTGTTCATCTTAAACTTGTATTTTTCTATTTCTAACTGTTTCTCTTATCTATTTTTTTCATTCAACCTTTATTTAAACAGATAAGTCACATTGAGCCTCGAAGACTCATTTACAAGTGAGATCTGTTTGGACAGACAATAAAAGTGGTGAAAAATGACACATAGGTTTAGAGACAAAAAAAATTCCTAACACATTTTGACCTCTGTTTGAAGGTCAAAAAATATGAATGAAATTATGATTAAGTTAAAAAGAGTATATTTACATTGCATATATTAAACTTGATTTAATGCAATCAAAACTCAAAAGTTACATATATCTTGAGTTTATAAACCTTAGAAGCCTTGTCAGACTCATATAAACGGCTTTATTAAAAATAAAACAAATAAATAAAAATGTAAGTAAAAGAGCCTCTGGTTGACCTGTAGTCATGATGACTTTTTATTTCATGGTAATGAAGTCTAACCTACAGCTCAGCAGTGTTTATAGATGTGAGGAAACTCTCCAACACATTCACCTCTCAAACGTCAGAAGGCGTCAGGTGGCGTCTGTCGGTTATTAATTACAGGGGAAGTATTCGTGCTGATGCTGTCAATCAAAGCTGCTGTACATCCAGAGGTTAACATCTGCCAGGAGGAGTTTTCCACTCAAAGTCTTGGGTTCTTGCCAACATTTCTCCACATCCGGTGACTGGGTCGTTGCAGTGACATCATCATGACGTGCGACTCACGCTCCAACTTTGTGTCCACACGCCTCCACACAAAGCGCTGCTCAAACGCCTGCACGGATTTTGCATGGACAGGAAATGTGCGTGGGATCATCAGGAGCTTTTTAATATTCTAAAACTGAACGGATGCTTGAAAACAGGAGAAACCAGCTCTTTAAACACCAACTGAAGCAATCATCCAGCTCACGCTGACACGCTCCAGCTGATAATTAACTACATCACAGGTGCAGCTTGTTGTGGTTACCAAGCAGAACAATGTAGGCATCAAAATGACTACACATTCTGCTAAAATCCTAAAATAAATAATCTAACCCTTCCCACGAGTATCAATATCACTATTTTATCTAATGACTGAAATGTGGTTTCATGGTCAGCAGTGAGCTGAGATGTATTCAATGACCTTTCCCCCATTTCCAACTACAGGTAGTCCTCGACTTACTGCAATTCGGTGTTACGAACGCATCTTATTAATAAAAAATAAAAAAATATATATATATATTTTTTTTTAATCTTATTTTATGTGTTTAAATGTTCTTGATTTTATGTGTACAGCACTTTGTTGCAGCTGTGGTTGTTTTAAATGGCTTTATAAATAAAGTATTATTATTATTGTTGTTATTATTATTTATAAGCTGATTTATGCAGTTTCCGGCAGTTTTCAACAGTGTCCGCCAGTTTTCGGCAGTGTCCGCCAGTTTTCGGTTAGCTTCGGTTAGCTCCGGCCTCGACAGCCGGCTTTGGAGAGACAGTGTGCCCGATCAGAGGTTGTCTCATATGGATAAATGAGCTGGAAACGCTCGGTGAACTCTGTGGACGTCTCAGGCGGAGGAACGGCCTCGCAGCCTCGGATGTTGATGGGACCCGGAGCTAACATGCTAACGCCGGGGACACAGAACCGACGGGCGGCGGAGAGGTGTGCTGCAGCCGGGAGCTCGCCTCGATGCTCCGCCTGGCAACCTCAGATGTTGGAGGGACACCAAGCTAACATGTTAACGCGGAGAAATGGCTTCACCAGCTCCCAGTAAGTTATTAACTCTTTTCCCCTTCATTATGGCTCCAAATGTATGGAGCTAACATGCAGTTACAAACAGTTTGGACCGCGTGAAGCAGCTGGAAGCTGCAGCACTCGGCCGGGCAACGAGCTAACATGCTAACAGACATGTTAACTATTGTTTTCCTTCCTTATGGCTCCAAATGTACTGTATGTGTTTTTTGATTATTATGTAGGTTTACTGTGTTAGGATAGGCGAAGTGCTTGGTAACTGCACAGTACTGTACATGTACGTGTGTAAGTGGTGGCTAGTGTGTTTTCCAACTTACTGAAATTTTTGACATGTGAACGGCCGTAGGAACGGAACTCGTTTGTAACTCGAGGACTACCTGTAATTTGGATCAATACCAAATGCAGATTTTGTAATCAAG
>JBBPBX010091890.1:0-13845 GCA_038048925.1 Garcialebias charrua
AGCTGCTAACAGCTACAGTCGCTAACAGCTAAATCTGCTAACAGCTACAGACGCTAACAACTAAAGCTGCTAACAGCTATAGACACTAAAAGCTACAGCTGCTAACAGCTACAGACGCTAACAGCTACAGCTGCTAACAGCTACACCTGCTAACAGCTACAGCTGCTAACAGCTACAGACGCTAACAGCTAAAGATGCTAACAGCTACAGCTGCTAACAGCTACAGCTGCTAACAGCTACAGATGGTAACAACTACAGCTGCTAACAGCTATAGACGCTAACAGCTACAGCTGCAAACAGCTACAGATGCTAAAAGCTATAGCTGCTAACAGCTATCGATGCTAAAAGCTATAGCTGCTAACAGCTACAGCTACTAACAGCTACAGATGTTAACAGCTACAGCTGCTAACAGCTACAACTGCTAACAGCTACAGATGCTAACAGCTATAGAGGCTAACAGCTACAGCTAACAGCTACAGATGCTAACAGCTATAGATGCTAACAGCTACAGATGCTAACAGCTATAGACGCTAACATCTACAGCTGCTAACATCTACAGTTGCTAACAGCTACAAATGCTAACAGTTACAACTGCTAACAGCTACAGCTGCAAACAGCTACAGCTACAGATGCTAACAGCTAAAGTTGCTAACAGCTAAAGCTGCTAACAGCTATAGATGCTAACAGCTACAGTTGCTAACAGCTACAGATGTTAAATGCTACAGATGCTAATAACTACAGCTGCTAACAGCTACAGCTGTTAACAGCTACAGATGCTAACAGCTACAGACTCTAACAGCTACAGACTCTAACAGCTACAGCTGCTAACAGCTACAGATGCTAACAGCTATAGACGCTAACAGCTACAGATGCTAACAGCTACAGATGCTAACAGCTACAGCTGCTAACAACTACAGATGCTAACAGCTACAGCTGCTAACAGCTACAGCTGCTAACACCTACAGATGCTAAAAGCCACAGCTGTAAACAGCTACAGCTGCTAACAGCTACAGCTGCTAACAGCTACAGCTGCTAACAACTACAGATGCTAACAGCTACAGATGTTAACAGCTACAGCTGCTAACAGCTACAACTGCTAACAGCTACAGATGCTAACAGCTATAGAGGCTAACAGCTACAGCTGCAAACAGCTACAGATGCTAACAGCTACAGATGCTAACATCTATAGCTACTAACAGCTACAGACGCTAAAAGCTAAAGTTGCTAACAGCTATAGACGCTAACATCTACAGCTGCTAACAGCTACAGCTACAAAGAAGCTACAGCTACAGATGTTAACAGCTAAAGCTGCTAACAGTTATAGACGCTAACAGCTACAGTTGCTAACAGCTACAGATGCTAAAAGCTACAGATATTAAATGCTACGGATGCTAAATGCTACAGATGCTAACAGCTACAACTGCTAACAGCTACAGTTGCTAACAGCTACAAATGCTAACAGCTAGAGACTCTAACAGCTACAGATGCTAACAGCTACCGACTCTAACAGCTAAAGCTGCTAACAGCTACAGGTGCTAACAGCTACAGATAATAACAGCTACAGCTGCAAACAGCTACAGCTACAGACATTTAACAGCTAAAGTTGCTAACAGCTATAGACGCTAACAGCTACAGTTGCTAACAGCTACAGATGCTAACAGCTACAGATGCTAACAGCTACAGATGTTAAATGCTACAGATGCTAAATGCTACAGATGCTAATAGCTACAAATGCTAACAGCTAAAAACTCTAACAGCTACAGATGCAAACAGCTACAGACTCTAACAGCTAAAGCTGCTAACAGCTACAGATGCTAACAACTACAGATGCTAACAGCTACAGACTCTAACAGGTATAGACGCTAACAACTACAGCTGCTAACAGCTACAGCTGCTAACAGCTACAGTTGCTAACTGCTACAGATGCTAACAGTTACAACTGCTAACAGCTACAGATGCTAACAACTACAGCTGCAAACAGCTACAGATGCTAACAGCTACAGCTGCTAACAGCTATAGACGCTAACAGCTACAGATGCTAACAGCTACAGATGCTAACAGCTACAGCTGCTAACAACTACAGATGCTAACAGCTACAGCTGCTAACAGCTACAGCTGCTAACACCTACAGATGCTAAAAGCCATAGCTGTAAACAGCTACAGCTGCTAACAGCTACAGTTGCTAACAGCTACAGATGCTAACATCTATAGATGTTAACAGCTATAGCTGCTAACAGCTACAGCTGCTAACAGCTACAGCTGCTAACAGCTTCAGACGCTAATAGCTCAAGCTGCTAACAGCTACAGTCGCTAACAGCTAAATCTGCTAACAGCTACAGACGCTAACAACTAAAGCTGCTAACAGCTATAAACACTAAAAGCTACAGCTGCTAACAGCTACAGACGCTAACAGCTACAGCTGCTAACAGCTACACCTGCTAACAGCTACAGTTGCTAACAGCTACAGACGCTAACAGCTAAAGATGCTAACAGCTACAGCTGCTAACAGCTATAGCTGCTAACAGCTACAGATGGTAACAACTATAGCTGCTAACAGCTATAGACGCTAACAGCTACAGCTGCTAACAGCTACAGATGCTAATAGCTACAGATGCTAACAGCTATAGCTGCTAACAGCTACAGCTACTAACAACTACAGATGATAACAGCTACAGTTGCTAACAGCTACAACTGCTAACAGCTCAAGATGCTAACAGCTATAGAGGCTAACAGCTACAGCTAACAGCTACAGATGCTAACAGCTATAGATGCTAACAGCTACAGATGCTAACAGCTATAGACCCTAACATCTACAGCTGCTAACATCTACAGTTGCTAACAGCTACAAATGCTAACAGTTACAAAACTGCTAACAGCTACAGCTGCAAACAGCTACAGCTACAGATGCTAACAGCTAAAGTTGCTAACAGCTAAAGCTGCTAACAGCTATAGATGCTAACAGCTACAGTTGCTAACAGCTACAGATGTTAAATGCTACAGATGCTAACAGCTACAGATGCTAACAGCTACAGACTCTAACAGCTACAGACTCTAACAGCTACAGCTGCTAACAGCTACAGATGCTAACAGCTACAGATGCTAACAGCTACAGCTGCTAACAACTACAGATGCTAACAGCTACAGCTGCTAACAGCTACAGCTGCTAACACCTACAGATGCTAAAAGCCACAGCTGTAAACAGCTACAGCTGCTAACAGCTACAGCTGCTAACAGCTACAGATGCTAACATCTAAAGATGCTAACAGCTATAGCTGCTAACAGCTACAGCTGCAAACAGCTACAGATGCTACCAGCTATAGGCGCTAACAGCTACAGCTTCTAACAGCTTCAGACGCTAACAGCTCAAGCTGCTAACAGCTACAGTCGCTAACAGCTAAATCTGCTAACAGCTACAGACGCTAACAGCTAAAGCTGCTAACAGCTATAGACACTGACAGCTACAGCTTCTAACAGCTACAGACGCTAACAGCTACAGCTGCTAACAGCTACACCTGCTAACATCTACAGTTGTTAACAGCTACAGACGCTAACAGCTACAGATGCTAACAGCAAAAGATGCTAACAGCTAAAGATGCTAACAGCTATAGACACTAACAGCTACAGCTGCTAACAGCTACAGATGCTAACAGCTACAGATGCTAACAGCTACAGATGCTAACAGCTATAGATGCTAACAGCTACAGCTGTTAACAGCTACAGCTGCTAACAGCTACAGCTACTAACAGCTACAGATGTTAACAGCTACAGCTGCTAACAGCTACAACTGCTAACAGCTACAGATGCTAACAGCTATAGAGGCTAACAGCTACAGTTGCTAACAGCTACAAATGCTAACAGTTACAGCTGCTAACAGCTACAGCTGCAAACAGCTACAGCTACAGATGCTAACAGCTAAAGCTGCTAACAGCTAAAGCTGCTAACAGCTATAGACGCTAACAGCTACAGTTGCTAACAGCTACAGATGTTAAATGCTACAGATGCTAACAGCTACAGCTGCTAACAGCTATAGATGCTAACAGCTACAGATGCTAATAGCTACAGACTCTAACAGCTACAGACTCTAACAGCTACAGCTGCTAACAGCTACAGATGCTAACAGCTACAGCTGCAAAAAGCTAAAGATGCTAACAGCTATAGCTGCTAACAGCTACAGATGCTAACAACTATAGCTTTTAACAGCTACAGTTGCAAACAGCTACAGATACTAACAGCTACAGCTGCTAACAGCTATAGACGCTAACAGCTACAGATGCTAACAGATACAGATGCTAACAGCTACAGCTGCTAACAACTATACACGCTAACAGCTACAGCTGCTAACAACTACTGATGCTAACAGCTACAGATGCTGGTGAAGATTCTCAGTCGTCCAGGACATGATGAAATCAAAAAAGGCGTTCAATACAGGATCAACTGGACTTTAAAGTCCAGTTGATCCTGTATTGAACACCTTTTTTTAACAGCTACAGATGTTAACAGCTACAGCTGCTAACAGCTACAACTGCTAACAGCTACAGATGCTAACAGCTATAGAGGCTAACAGCTACAGCTGCAAACAGCTACAGATGCTAACAGCTATAGGCGCTAACAGCTACAGCTGCTAACAGCTTCAGACGCTAACAGCTCAAGCTGCTAACAGCTACAGTCGCTAACAGCTAAATCTGCTAACAGCTACAGACGCTAACAACTAAAGCTGCTAACAGCTATAGACACTAAAAGCTACAGCTGCTAACAGCTACAGACGCTAACAGCTACAGCTGCTAACAGCTACACCTGCTAACAGCTACAGCTGCTAACAGCTACAGACGCTAACAGCTAAAGATGCTAACAGCTACAGCTGCTAACAGCTATAGCTGCTAACAGCTACAGATGGTAACAACTACAGCTGCTAACAGCTATAGACGCTAACAGCTACAGCTGCTAACAGCTACAGATGCTAAAAGCTACAGATGCTAACAGCTATAGCTGCTAACTGCTACAGCTACTAACAACTACAGATGATAACAGCTACAGCTGCTAACAGCTACAACTGCTAACAGCTCAAGATGCTAACAGCTATAGAGGCTAACAGCTACAGCTAACAGCTACAGATGCTAACAGCTATAGATGCTAACAGCTGCAGATGCTAACAGCTATATGCCCTGATGCCCTCAATAAGTTTTATGCACGTTTTGATGATCCAAACAGACCAACTAGCACCAGACTCACCTCATCACCAGACGAGGAGCACCTCAAAGTGACCGCAGCAGAAGTGAGAGGCAGTCTCAGAAGGATCAACCCTCATAAAGCTACGGGTCCAGACAACATCCCAGGGAAAGTTCTGAAGGAATGTGCGGACCAGCTCTGTGAGGTGCTGGCTGACATCTTCACCACCTCACTTGCACTGGAGTCAGTTCCCACCTGCCTGAAGACCGCCACCATCATCCCAGTCCCAAAAAGCTCCACAGTGACTGGTCTGAATGACTATAGACCGGTGGCCCTCACCCCGATAGTCGCTAAATGTTTTGAGAAACTGGTCATGTCCCACATCAAGACAGCCGTCAACATCAACGAGGACCCTCATCAATATGCATATCGTGAGAACCGATCAACAGAGGACGCCATCTCCTCCGTGGTCCACACTGCTCTCACCCACCTGGATCAGAAGGACTCATACGTGCGTCTGCTCTTTGTGGACTTCACATCTGCCTTCAACACCATGATCCCCCAAACTCTGATAGACAAACTATCCACACTTGGACTAAGCCCCTCTATTTGTAACTGGGTCTTAGACTTCTTAACAGACAGACCACAGTCCGTGAAGATCCACAACTTCTCCTCCTCCACCATCACCCTCAGCACTGGCTCTCCTCAGGGATGTGTGCTGAGCCCTCTTCTGTTCACTCTGCTCACATATGATTGTATAGCCACACATCCAGGCTGTCATATTGTTAAGTTTGCAGATGATACAGCTGTGGTGGGATGCATCACAGATAATGATGAATCCAGCTACAGACAGGAGGTGGAACATCTGGAGAGCTGGTGCAAAGAGAACAACCTTCACATGAATGTGAAGAAGACGAAGGAGATGATTGTGGACTTCAGAAGGAACAAACACACCCACACCCCACTGTATATAGGTGGATCTGCGGTGGAGGTGGTCTCCAGCTACAAATACCTGGGTGTACACTTGAATGATAACCTCAGCTGGAGCAATAACACCACCAGCCTGATCAAGAAAGGTCATCAGAGACTCTACTTCCTCAGACGGCTGAGACGAGCCGGTCTGAGAAGCCCAGTCCTCACCTCGTTCTACAGGTGTGCAGTGGAGAGCGTCCTGTGCTCCAGCATCAACGTGTGGCATGGAGGCTGCACAGTTGCAGAGAGAAAAGCTCTGCAGAGAGTGGTGAAGGCTGCACAGAAGTCTGTGGGAGTCAGTCTCCCCACCATCACAGACATTTACACCTCCAGATGCAGAAAAAGAGCCACCTGCATCATGAAAGACCTCACTCACCCAGCACACTCACTCTTTGCACCACTCCCCTCGGGACGGAGGTTGAGGAGCATCAAATGTAGAACCACTAGACTGAGAAACAGCTTCTACCCTGAGGCTGTCAGACTCATGAATAAATAAATAATAAGAATAAACACTGCAAAATGTCACATCATACTGATACTGTACTGATCTGTTTCTTGTTGCTGCGTTCATCTGTGACCATCTGCTCATGTTCGTGCTGCTGTTTATAATGATGTTTTTCTACTACATTAGGGCTTAGTGTATTACTAGCTGATGTGATGTCTCTCTTAGTTAATCCTAGATGTTATTATTGTATTTCTCTTGCATTTGTTGTTGGATGTAACTGGGACCCTGTGTACATAATCTCGTTTTCAACACATGTACTACATGCGGTGCAAATGACAATAAATTCTCTCTGACTCTCTGACTCTGACTCTGACTATAGACGCTAACATCTACAGCTGCTAACATCTACAGTTGCTAACAGCTACAAATGCTAACAGTTACAACTGCTAACAGCTACAGCTGCAAACAGCTACAGCTACAGATGCTAACAGCTAAAGTTGCTAACAGCTAAAGCTGCTAACAGCTATAGATGCTAACAGCTACAGTTGCTAACAGCTACAGATGTTAAATGCTACAGATGCTAATAACTACAGCTGCTAACAGCTACAGCTGTTAACAGCTACAGATGCTAACAGCTACAGACTCTAACAGCTACAGACTCTAACAGCTACAGCTGCTAACAGCTACAGATGCTAACAGCTATAGACGCTAACAGCTACAGATGCTAACAGCTACAGATGCTAACAGCTACAGCTGCTAACAACTACAGATGCTAACGGCTACAGCTGCTAACAGCTACAGCTGCTAACACCTACAGATGCTAAAAGCCACAGCTGTAAACAGCTACAGCTGCTAACAGCTACAGCTGCTAACAGCTACAGATGCTAACATCTAAAGATGCTAACAGCTATAGCTGCTAACAGCTACAGCTGCTAACAGCTACAGATGCTACCATCTATAGGCGCTAACAGCTACAGCTGCTAACAGCTTCAGACGCTAACAGCTCAAGCTGCTAACAGCTACAGTCGCTAACAGCTAAATCTGCTAACAGCTACAAACGCTAACAGCTAAAGCTGCTAACAGCTATAGACACTAACAGCTACAGCTGCTAACAGCTACAGACGCTAACAGCTACAGCTGCTAACAGCTACACCTGCTAACAGCTACAGCTGTTAACAACTATAGACACTAACAGCTAAAGATGCTAACAGCTACAGATAATAACAGCTACAGCTGCAAACAGCTACAGCTACAGACGCTAACAGGTAAAGTTGCTAACAGCTATAGATGCTAACAGCTACAGTTGCTAACAGCTACAGATGTTAAATGCTACAGATGCTAAATGCTACAGATGCTAATAGCTACAGCTGCTAACAGCTACAGTTGCTAACAGCTACAAATGCTAACAGCTAAAAACTCTAACAGCTACAGATGCAAACAGCTACAGACTCTAACAGCTAAAGCTGCTAACAGCTACAGATGCTAACAACTACAGATGCTAACAGCTACAGACGCTAACAGCTATAGACGCTAACAACTACAGCTGCTAACAGCTACAGCTGCTAACAGCTACAGTTGCTAACTGCTACAGATGCTAACAGTTACAACTGCTAACAGCTACAGATGCTAACAACTACAGCTACAAACAACTACAGATGCTAACAGCTACAGCTGCTAACAGCTATAGACGCTAACAGCTACGGATGCTAACAGCTAAAGTTGCTAACAGCTGAAGCTGCTAACAGCTATAGATGCTAACAGCTACAGTTGCTAACAGCTACAGATGTTAAATGCTACAGATGCTAACAGCTACAGCTGCTAACAGCTACAGCTGCTAACAGCTACAGATGCTAACAGCTACAGACTCTAACAGCTAAAGACTCTAACAGCTACAGCTGCTAACAGCTACAGATGCTAACAGCTATAGACGCTAACAGCTACAGATGCTAACAGCTACAGCTGCTAACAACTACAGATGCTAACAGCTACAGCTGCTAACAGCTACAGCTGCTAACACCTACAGATGCTAAAAGCCACAGCTGTAAACAGCTACAGCTGCTAACAGCTACAGCTGCTAACAGCTACAGATGCTAACATCTAAAGATGCTAACAGCTATAGCTGCTAACAGCTACAGCTGCAAACAGCTACAGATGCTACCAGCTATAGGCGCTAACAGCTACAGCTTCTAACAGCTTCAGACGCTAACAGCTCAAGCTGCTAACAGCTACAGTCGCTAACAGCTAAATCTGCTAACAGCTACAGACGCTAACAGCTAAAGCTGCTAACAGCTATAGACACTAACAGCTACAGCTTCTAACAGCTACAGACGCTAACAGCTACAGCTGCTAACAGCTACACCTGCTAACAGCTACAGCTGTTAACAGCTACAGACGCTAACAGCTACAGATGCTAACAGCAAAAGACGCTAACAGCTAAAGATGCTAACAGCTATAGACACTAACAGCTACAGCTGCTAACAGCTACAGATGCTAACAGCTACAGATGCTAACAGCTACAGATGCTAACAGCTATAGATGCTAACAGCTACAGCTGTTAACAGCTACAGCTGCTAACAGCTACAGCTACTAACAGCTACAGATGTTAACAGCTACAGCTGCTAACAGCTACAACTGCTAACAGCTACAGATGCTAACAGCTATAGAGGCTAACAGCTACAGTTGCTAACAGCTACAAATGCTAACAGTTACAGCTGCTAACAGCTACAGCTGCAAACAGCTACAGCTACAGATGCTAACAGCTAAAGCTGCTAACAGCTAAAGCTGCTAACAGCTATAGACGCTAACAGCTACAGTTGCTAACAGCTACAGATGTTAAATGCTACAGATGCTAACAGCTACAGCTGCTAACAGCTATAGATGCTAACAGCTACAGATGCTAATAGCTACAGACTCTAACAGCTACAGACTCTAACAGCTACAGCTGCTAACAGCTACAGATGCTAACAGCTACAGCTGCAAAAAGCTAAAGATGCTAACAGCTATAGCTGCTAACAGCTACAGATGCTAACAACTATAGCTTTTAACAGCTACAGTTGCAAACAGCTACAGATACTAACAGCTACAGCTGCTAACAGCTATAGACGCTAACAGCTACAGATGCTAACAGATACAGATGCTAACAGCTACAGCTGCTAACAACTATACACGCTAACAGCTACAGCTGCTAACAACTACTGATGCTAACAGCTACAGATGCTGGTGAAGATTCTCAGTCGTCCAGGACATGATGAAATCAAAAAAGGCGTTCAATACAGGATCAACTGGACTTTAAAGTCCAGTTGATCCTGTATTGAACACCTTTTTTTAACAGCTACAGATGTTAACAGCTACAGCTGCTAACAGCTACAACTGCTAACAGCTACAGATGCTAACAGCTATAGAGGCTAACAGCTACAGCTGCAAACAGCTACAGATGCTAACAGCTATAGGCGCTAACAGCTACAGCTGCTAACAGCTTCAGACGCTAACAGCTCAAGCTGCTAACAGCTACAGATGCTAACAGCTACAGATGGTAACAACTACAGCTGCTAACAGCTATAGACGCTAACAGCTACAGCTGCTAACAGCTACAGATGCTAATAGCTACAGATGCTAACAGCTATAGCTGCTAACAGCTACAGCTACTAACAACTACAGATGATAACAGCTACAGCTGCTAACAGCTACAACTGCTAACAGCTCAAGATGCTAACAGCTATAGAGGCTAACAGCTACAGCTAACAGCTACAGATGCTAACAGCTATAGATGCTAACAGCTACAGCTGCAAACAGCTACAGATACTAACAGCTACAGCTGCTAACAGCTATAGACGCTAACAGCTACAGATGCTAACAGATACAGATGCTAACAGCTACAGCTGCTAACAACTATACACGCTAACAGCTACAGCTGCTAACAACTACAGATGCTAACAGCTACAGATGTTAACAGCTACAGCTGCTAACAGCTACAACTGCTAACAGCTACAGATGCTAACAGCTATAGAGGCTAACAGCTACAGCTGCAAACAGCTACAGATGCTAACAGCTACAGATGCTAACATCTATAGCTGCTAACAGCTACAGACGTTAACAGCTAAACTTGCTAACAGCTATAGACGCTAACATCTACAGCTGCTAACAGCTACAGCTACAAAGAAGCTACAGCTACAGATGCTAACAGCTAAAGCTGCTAACAGTTATAGACGCTAACAGCTAGAGTTGCTAACAGCTACAGATGCTAAAAGCTACAGATATTAAATGCTACGGATGCTAAATGCTACAGATGCTAACAGCTACAGCTGCTAACAGCTACAGATGCTAATAGCTACAGATGCTAACAGCTATCGATGCTAACAGCTATAGCTGCTAACAGCTACAGTTACTAACAGCTACAGATGTTAACAGCTACAGCTGCTAACAGCTACAACTGCTAACAGCTACAGATGCTAACAGCTATAGAGGCTAACAGCTACAGCTAACAGCTACAGATGCTAACAGCTATAGATGCTAACAGCTACAGATGCTAACAGCTATAGACGCTAACATCTACAGCTGCTAACATCTACAGTTGCTAACAGCTACAAATGCTAACAGTTACAGCTGCTAACAGCTATAGCTGCAAACAGCTACAGCTACAGATGCTAACAGCTAAAGTTGCTAACAGCTAAAGCTGCTAACAGCTATAGATGCTAACAGCTACAGTTGCTAACAGCTACAGATGTTAAATGCTACAGATGCTAACAGCTACAGATGCTAACAGCTACAGACTCTAACAGCTACAGACTCTAACAGCTACAGCTGCTAACAGCTACAGATGCTAACAGCTACAGATGCTAACAGCTACAGCTGCTAACAACTACAGATGCTAACAGCTACAGCTGCTAACAGCTACAGCTGCTAACACCTACAGATGCTAAAAGCCACAGCTGTAAACAGTTACAGCTGCTAACAGCTACAGCTGCTAACAGCTACAGATGCTAACATCTAACGATTCTAACAGCTATAGCTGCTAACAGCTTCAGACGCTAACAGCTCAAGCTGCTAACAGCTACAGTCGCTAACAGCTAAATCTGCTAACAGCTACAGACGCTAACAGCTAAAGCTGCTAACAGCTATAGACACTAACAGCTACAGCTGCTAACAGCTACAGACGCTAACAGCTACAGCTGCTAACTGCTACACCTGCTAACAGCTACAGATGCTAACATCTATAGATGCTAACATCTACAGCTGCTAACATCTACAGTTGCTAACAGCTACAAATGCTAACAGTTACAGCTGCTAACAGCTACAGTTGCAAACAGCTACAGCTACAGATGCTAACAGCTAAAGTTGCTAACAGCTAAAGCTGCTAACAGCTATAGATGCTAACAGCTACAGTTGCTAACAGCTACAGATGTTAAATGCTACAGCTGCTAACAGCTACAGCTGCTAACAGCTACAGATGCTAACAGCTACAGATGCTAACAGCTACAGACTCTAACAGCTACAGACTCTAACAGCTACAGCTGCTAACAGCTACAGATGCTAACAGCTATAGACGCTAACAGCTACAGATGCTAACAGCTACAGATGCTAACAGCTACAGCTGCTAACAACTACAAATGCTAACAGCTACAGCTGCTAACACCTACAGATGCTAACACCTACAGATGCTAAAAGCCACAGCTGTAAACAGCTACAGCTGCTAACAGCTACAGCTGCTAACAGCTACAGATGCTAACATCTAAAGATGCTAACAGCTATAGCTGCTAACAGCTACAGCTGCTAACAGCTACAGATGCTACCAGCTATAGGCGCTAACAGCTACAGTTGCTAACAGTTTCAGATGCTAACAGCTCAAGCTGCTAACAGCTACAGTCGCTAAACGCTAAATCTGCTAACAGCTACAGACACTAACAGCTACAGTTGCTAACAGCTACAGACGCTAACAGCTACAGCTGCTAACAGCTACACCTGCTAACAGCTACAGCTGTTAACAGTTACAGACGCTAACAGCTAAAGACGCTAACAGCTGCAGATGCTAACAGCTACAGATGCTAACAGCAAAAGACGCTAACAGCTAAAGATGCTAACAGCTATAGACGCTAACAGCTACAGCTGCTAACAGCTACAGATGCTAACAGCTACGGATGCTAACAGCTACAGATGCTAACAGCTATAGACACTAACAGCTACAGCTGTTAACAGCTACAGCTGCTAACAGCTACAGCGACTAACAGCTACAGATGTTAACAGCTATAGCTGCTAACAGCTACAACTGCTAACAACTACAGATGCTAACAGCTATAGAGGCTAACAGCTACAGTTGCTAACAGCTACAAATGCTAACAGTTACAGCTGCTAACAGCTACAGCTGCAAACAGCTAAAGCTGCTAACAGCTATAGACGCTAACAGCTACAGTTGCTAACAGCTACAGATGTTAAATGCTACAGATGCTAACAGCTACAGCTGCTAACAGCTACAGATGCTAACAGCTACAGATGCTAACAGCTACAGACTCTAACAGCTACAGACTCTAACAGCTACAGCTGCTAACAGCTACAGATGCTAACAGCTACAGCTGCAAAAAGCTAAAGATGCTAACAGCTATAGCTGCTAACAGCTACAGATGCTAACAACTATAGCTGCTAACAGCTACAGCTGCAAACAGCTACAGATACTAACAGCTACAGCTGCTAACAGCTATAGACGCTAACAGCTACAGATGCTAACAGATACAGATGCTAACAGCTACAGCTGCTAACAACTATACACGCTAACAGCTACAGCTGCTAACAACTACAGATGCTAACAGCTACAGATGTTAACAGCTGCAGCTGCTAACAGCTACAACTGCTAACAGCTACAGATGCTAACAGCTATAGAGGCTAACAGCTAAAGCTGCAAACAGCTACAGATGCTAACAGCTACAGATGCTAACAGCTATAGCTGCTAACAGCTACAGACGCTAACAGCTAAAGTTGCTAACAGCTATAGAAGCTAACATCTACAGCTGCTAACAGCTACAGCTGCAAACAGCTACAGCTACAGATGCTAACAACTAAAGCTGCTAACAGCTATAGACGCTAACAGCTACAGTTGCTAACAGCTATAGACGCTAACAGCTACAGTTGCTAACAGCTACAGATGCTAAAAGCTACAGATATTAAATGCTACGGATGCTAAATGCTACAGATGCTAAATGCTACAGATGCTAACAGCTACAGCTGCTAACAGCTACAGTTGCTAACAGCTACAGATGCTAACAGCTACAGAT
>JBBPBX010091892.1:0-13845 GCA_038048925.1 Garcialebias charrua
TAAATGTTTTTTTTAATGAATCACTTGCTTAGATTTTGATCAGCTCTTGTAATTATCATTATCGTTTTTATGATGCAAGATCAACTGATGAGAGAAAAATACTTAAATTATGCAACTGTCCACAAACATTAAATCATAAAATGTATCTTTTATTTGAAAGTCAGTTTTCTTTGTTTTTGGTAATTCAACACTTTATTTCAGCCAATAATGTTCAATTCCTAATTAACAAGTGCCTGTGTTTGGATAGGTAAAGGTGTTAGTTGTCAATCTAGACTTTAATTGTTCAATTATGAGTTTGAAGACAAAGTACACAGTAATTTATTTCACACTCACTCAACACACACTCTCCTCCCTTGTGTAAAGGTAATGATCGATCAACTTCCAGCAATATGACAACAAAACAGCAGGGGGCAGTATACATGCACCACGGAGATATGAGGGGAGGAAGAGAGGGAGAGAGAGGAAAAACAGAAGATGAGTGGAGGACAAAATAAAGGAAAAGAGGAAAAGAGACAGTAATCTAAGACGTAAGTGAACTGGAGAAGAAAAAGTAGAAGAGTTATAGGAGACAGAAAAAAGAAAAGTAATGGCAAAAGGAAAACATCAGTAGACAGAATAATAATAATAAAAAGCTTATAATGCCTCTTTGCACACAAAACAGCTTAGAGGAGAGGTGCTAATCCGATTAAGTGGACAAACACGGTGCAGGAAAGAAAGTGTGGAAGCAACAACAAAATCAACCAGGAGGGATTATGGTGCCACTGAACATGTGCGCCTCAGAGGTGATGATGGTTAACGTCAAAGGAATGAACTGAACATGCAACTTTGCGTGTGTGTGTGTGTGTGTAAAAACCAAGATGAAAAGGAGAGTGGAGCGTATGAACATCAGTGTGATGACAGATGAGCAAAAATGTTGACGCCTCCAAAATAAGCGTCATGTGAAACTAGACAAGATACACACATCAGAGCTGACGCACTGAATGAGACGACAAGTTGTTATAATATTTCACTACCAAGCAAAGAGATGAGCTCAGCGTCACGGCGATGATGATTTTAATGATACAGAAAACAGACGAGTTCTTTACAGAGTTCACTGAACTGATTAGAGGATTGGTGGAAAGGTTTTGTTTCTAGACTTTTATGTCCTTTGAAAATGTTATAATTGCAAACATTTGCATTATTAATTAGAGTACGGAACACTGAATAATTGCAGACTTAACGACTTGTGACCTCGAAACTTTTACCTGTTGGCACAACCAACAGATTTGTAATAATAATAATAATAATGCATTTTATTTGGTAGCGCCTTTCAAAACACTCAAGGACACTTTACAGCATTAAAAACACAATAAAAACAGTATAAAATAACTATATACCGGTAAAAAGAAAAATTAAAATCAATTAAAAAAACACAAAAAAGAAAATATATAAAATAACTACATAAAAAGAAAAATTAAAGTGAGAAGGCTAACTTGAACAGATGAGTTTTGATTTGAAGGTCAGAAAATGGTACAGGCTCTATTCAACCTCTGCTCGACTGCCTGGCTGACATCAGGGACTGGATGGCTTTAAATTTCTTAAGCTTCAATGATAAGAAGTCTGAAGCCATATTGTTCCTTCCCAATGACACAACCTCAAACCACTGCATTGACCTGTCTGCTCTACCCCTGTCCGAAAAACAAAAAGTCAAAAATCTGGGAGTGATAATGGATCCTTCCATGAAACTCAACAGTCATGTAAACATGATCGTCAAATCCTGTTTTTTCCAGCTGAGGCGTCTGTCTAAGCTGAAGCCCATATTATCCAAAAAGCACCTGGAGACAGTGATTCACGCATTCATTACATCTAGGCTTGATTACTGCAATTCACTTCTGTTTGGCGTCAGTCAAGCCACCATTGCACGATTACAACTGGTTCAGAACGCAGCTGCCCGATTTTTAACCAGCACACGCAAAAGAGAGCACATTACACCAGTCTTGGCCTCCCTTCACTGGCTACCGGTTCATCTTCGAATCCAATTCAAAATTCTCATGTATGTCTACAAATCGCTGAACAGTCTCGCCCCCGCCTATCTCTCGGATCTGATACACCCATATGTCCCTCCACGTGCTTTGAGGTCAGAGGATCAGGTACTCTTAATAGTTCCAGAAACTCGCCTTAAGCGCAGGGGTGACAGGGCGTTCTCTGTAGCAGGCCCAAGACTCTGGAACGAGTTACCGCTGCTCATCAAACAGGCCCCCTCCCTCTCAGTTTTCAAATCCCGGTTAAAAACTCACTACTACTCCATTGCTTTCAATGCCAGCTGATTTGTATTGGATCGTTTGATTTATGATCTGCAATGTTTTTATGTTTTTCGTGTTGTACTTCATTGTCTGTGTTACCTGTTGCGTGTTTGTTTGTCCAGCACTTTGGTGTGGACTTGTTCCTGTTTAAAGTGCTTTATAAATAAAATGGTATGGTATGGTATGGTAAAGGCAGTCAATGTTACGGATGTCTGGGGGAAGAGCGTTCCAGAGTTGGGGAGCAGAGTGAGAAAAGGCTCTGTGTCCCATGGTGCGGAGGCGGACAAGAGGCACGTTAAGGTGGATGGAAGAGGAAGAACGAAGGGAGCGTGAATGGGTGGTAATGTGCAGGAGATCAGACAGGTAAGGAGGGGCGAGGCTATGAATAGCCTTGAAAGTGTATAACAGGATTTTAAATTGAATTCTGAATGTGACTGGAAGCCAGTGGAGTTGCTGCAAAACTGGGGTGATGTGGTGGAATGAGGGGGTTTTGGTAACAATGCGGGCAGCTGAGTTTTGAACCAATTGAAGCTTACGGGTTAATTTGTGAGGCAGACCAAAAAGGAGAGAGTTACAGTAATCAATTCGAGAAGTGACCAGACTGTGGACCAGGATGGAAGCAGAGTGCAGAGAGAGGGATGGACGTAGACGGTTGATGTTTCGAAGGTGGAAATAAGCAGACCGGGTGATACTATTGATGTGAGAGTGAAAAGAGAGAGTGCTATCGAGAATGACACCCAAACTCTTAACGTGAGGGGAGGGAGAAACCAAGGAGTTGTCAATGTTGAGGGAAAAACTGTTAACTTTAGATAAGGTGGATTTAGTACCAATGAGTAAGAACTCTGTTTTATCACTGTTTAATTTCAGGAAGTTAGACGTGAACCAGGATTTAATTTCAGCTAAGCAGGAAGTGAGGGAGGAGGGAGGCAGTGAAGAGTCAGGTGCAGTGGATAAAAAGAGCTGGGTGTCATCAGCAAAACAATGGAAATGGATGTTAAATTTACGGAAGATATGGCCAAGGGGGAGAAGGTAGATGATGAAAAGAAGAGGCCCCAGGACAGAGCCTTGGGGCACACCTGAAGTCACAGGAGAGCAATGGGATCTGAATGATTTTAGTTGGATGAACTGGGTGCGGCCAGAGAGATAGGACTGAAACCAAGCGAGGGGTGTGTGGGTGATGCCAATGGACGAAAGTCTATGGAGGAGGATGTTGTGGGAGATGGTATCAAAAGCCGCACTGAGATCGAGGAGGATTAGGAGGGAAAGTAAACCAGAATCAGCCGCCATGAGAAGGGAGTTGGTGATTCTGAGGAGAGCAGATTCTGTGCTATGACCGGGGCGGAAACCAGACTGAAACTGTTCGTACAGACTGTTATCTGTTAAATGGAGGTGGAGTTGAGAGGCGACTGTTTTTTCCAGAATTTTAGAGATGAATGGAAGGTTGGAAATAGGACGGAGATTATTGAAGGTATTAGGATCCAATCCAGGTTTTTTAACGATGGGAGTGATAACTGCAGTTTTGAAAATAACTGGGACAGTTCCAGAAGAGAGAGAAGAGTGAATAATAGCAGAAATGAATGGAAGAAGTGATACAATGCAAGATTTAACAAGGGCTGTAGGGAGAGGATCCAGTGAGCATGTAGAGGACTTGGATTTATGAATAAGTTTGGCTATTTCAGAGGCAGGAGGAAGCTGAAAGACAGAAAAAAGTTGACTGGGCGGGGAAGGTTCAGTGGAGGGAGAAACAGGAGAAACAGGACAAAGTTGCTGATGAATTTTACTGATTTTATCGTTAAAAAAGAACATGAGAGAATTACATGTGTTGTCTGAGTAGAAGTGAGAGGGAAACGAATCCGGAGGATGAAAAATATTATTGAGCAATGAAAATAGGATCTTAGTGTTACCTTTGTTGGAGGAAATGAGACCAGAGTAATAAGCATGTTTAGTTTGAGATATCAAGTTCTTGTAGTGTAATGTATGGGAGACGTACATGTCCCTGTGGATGGAAAGACCAGATTTTTTATAGAGTCGTTCAAGTTGACGACATTTGGCTTTGATGGTCCGAAGTTCAGGAGTAAACCAGGGGGCAGAATGAGTAAAGGTAACAGATCGTGTTTTAACAGGAGCAATGGAGTTGATAATATGGGTTAAATAATTATTGTATTGAGCAGTGAGTTCATCTGGAGTCAGAAGATGATCAGGGATCAGAGTGGAGGTAGGGAATCCAAATTGATGTTTTTAATGTTCCTGAATGAAATGGACTGGCTTATCTTGGTAGATAAAACACACAAAGGAATATGGAAAGTAAGAAAAAAATGATCAGAAAAGGTGAGTTCATCGCATTTGCAGTCAACAGGTGTAAGTCCATGTACATGGACATGTAAGAAGGATTGTCTTAAGTCCAATGTCTTGTGACTTTCCTGAGATCTTTCCTCAATGAACTCCAGACAAACTAAAATTCCAGTTCTTCATGGAGATGAACATTTTAGGCAGAAACACTCACATTTTCAGAAATTAAAATGATAACAAAACATATTAAAAAAACCTTCATTCCTTTATTTTCACCGGTGTAATTGTTCAACATGGAGGGGAACAATCAAGCAGATAAACATGATTAGAAGACTAAACTAAATGTCCTTGTTTTCTCTCAAATTGACACCAGTATGAGCAGGTTTATGGGCACTGCCATGTTGTATTTTTGGAACCAGAGTCTGGGCACGAAAGACGTGGGAATTTGAGTCCTGCCCACTTTGCTGCACATAATTATAGTAATACATGACATTTTATTTTAAGAATGCACAACGGAAGCATAGAAAAAAGGAATATTTAAATATATTGCAGCAAAATACAAACCAAATTCAAAAAAAGTTGTGACACTAAACAAATTGTGAATAAAAACTGAATGCAATGATGTGGAGATGCCAACATCTAATATTTTATTCAGAATAGAACACAAATCACAGATCAAAAGTTTAAACTGAGAGAATGTATCATTTTAAGGGAAAAATATGTTGTTTCAAAATTTCATGGCGTCAACAAATCCCCAAAAAGTTGGGACAAGTCCATTTTTACCACTGTGTGGCATCCCCCCTTCTTCTTACAACACTCAACAGACGTCTGGGGACAGAGGAGACCAGTTTCTCAAGTTTAGAAATAGGAATGCTCTCCCATTCATGTCTAATACAGGCCTCTAACTGTTCAATCGTCTTGGGCCTTCTTTGTCGCACCTTCCTCTTTATGATGCACCAAATGTTCTCTATAGGTGAAAGATCTGGACTGCAGGCTGGACATTTCAGTACCGGATCCTTCTCCTACGTAGCCATGATGTTGTGATTGCTGCAGAATGTGGTCTGGCATTATCTTGTTGAAAAATGCAGGGTCTTCCCTGAAAGAGATGACGTCTAGATGGAGCATATGTTGTTCTAGAACCTGAACATAGTTCTCTGCATTAATGGTGCCTTTCCAGACATGCAAGCTGCCCATGCCACAAGCGCTCATGCAACCCCATACCATCAGTGATGCAGGCTTCTGAACGGAGCGTTGATAACAACTTGGGCTATCCTTGTCCTCTCTGGTCCGGATGACATGGCGTCCCAGTGTTCCATAAAGAACTTCAAATTGTGACTCATCTGACCACAGAACAGTCTTCCATTTTGCCACACTCCATTTTAAATGACCCCTGGCCCAGTGCAAACGTCTGAGCTTGTGGAGCTTGCTTAGAAATGGCTTCCTCTTTGCACTGTAGAGTTTCAGCTGGCAACGGCAGATGGCACGGTGGATTGTGTTCACTGACAATGCTTTCTGGAAGTATTCCTGAGCCCATTCTGTTATTTCCTTGACAGTGGCATTCCTGTTTGAGGTGCAGTGACGTTTAAGGGCCCGGAGATCACGAGCATCCAGTAGAGTTTTACGGCCTTGACCCTTACGCACAGCGATTGTTCCAGATTCTCTGAATCTTTTGATGATGTTATGCACGGTTGATGATGATAACTTAAAAGTCTTTGCTATTTTACGCTGGGTAACACCATTCTGGTATTGCTGCACTATCTTTCTGCGCAACAATGGTGGAATTGGTGATCCTCTTACCATCTTGGCTTCTGAGAGACACTGACACTCTGAGAAGCTCTTTTTATACCCAATCATGTTGTCAATTGACCTAATTAGTGTTAATTGGTCTTCCAGCTGTTCGTTATATGCTCAATTTCCTTTTTCCAGCCACTTATTGCTACTTGTCCCAACTTTTTTGGGATTTGTTGACACTGTGAAATTTTGAATCAACATATTTTTCCTTTAAAATGTTACATTTACTCAGATTAAACTTTTGATCTGTCATCTATGTTCTATTATGAATAAAATATTGACATTTGCCATCTCCACATCTTTGCATTCAGTATTTATTCACAATTTGTTTAGTGTCCCAACCTTTTTCGAATCTGGTTTGGAAAAACAAAAAGAATCAATGAGAATCAACATCTGAAAATATATCTGAGGATTATTTTATTTTAATGGTTAAATTCCATTAAATTCCATAGATGAGTGGGACTTAAAACTTGTACTGGGACCAGCTTTTGAGACCTTAGTCCCCTTCTGGATTCAACAAACAAACCCCTGTTGGGTTCAGTATTATAATATACTTTCTCTGCTAAGCTTACCTGTGACCATATATTCCCCTTTACAAGTCTGTCAAAAATAAACTACAATGGCAGGAATGGGTTGCTCCAAGTAGTACCGGTAGATGTGTAGAGAACTGCACCCCGACTGAAAAAGCACCATTAGAAAACGACTTGGTTTGTCATTGCCAGGTGCCAGAGTTAAACATCCATCTATCTAACCATTCTCTTCATCAGTCTTTTTTTAACGGGCTATGTGGTAGCTGAGGTCTATCTCCAGCCATCATTGTGCGAGAGAGAAAAGAAATGTGACTGTTGCAGTCAAATTAATTCTTCAAAATCGCCTAATTTAATGTACAAATTGAATATTTAAAAAAATAAATGCCTATAATTAATTCTTCAGTGCCTAGGTGTCAATTTTATGTTGACCTATTGCAAGTTTGTGCAAAGCTAGCTGCTGCTACATCAAAGTGTTTTAGCTACTAAAACCAAAGACTCAGGTAGAAGATACTAGAGCTGCGAGGTGATCATTCTCTTCATCCCCACAAGCAAGTCGTTTTATTGATCCACTGCTTGCTAAACTAAATATTGATCAGTAGAGGTTTAAGTCTTAAACAGATTTAAGGTAATAAAATGTGAGTCTGGCTGACTTCAATGTTGATTAAAAGATACTAATCAATCCCAAACAGAGGATGCACACAATTGAGTCGAATGCCTCTTATGCACCATAAAGCCCGATCTGACCTGGACCGGCCACAGGTGGCCCAGCCCCAGTTTTCCTGGGCTGATTTCTTTCATTGCCTTTACCAAGTAAATCCAGAAACCACATTTGAAGATCTCTGGTTTTGTTTGCTTTTAGCAAAGTGCCACCTCGATGTGAGCGGGATCGTCATAGCAAGACCAGATCTCAGCTCAGTAATAACTGCGCCTCATCGTTTGTCCAGGGCACTGGGGCAATGTTTCGCATTGACATTTTTTCTTAAGAAAAACAGTTCTCTCTATCACACAACCAGCCAGATCTGTGCTGCTGATTATTCATGCTGCTGATTATCTCATGCTGCTGTATTCATTCATATACATCTACTCACTACAGACTCCTGTTCAGGCTGCTGTTTAATATACCGTATTATTTTAAATTATTAGTGTTTAGCGTATATCTTATATACGTTAGATCCTATTTACCGGTAGCATATATATCTTAGTGTATATCTTAGATCGTATATACTATTTCTATTTATACTTTATATTTTTGGGTGTAACTGCGACCTTGAGTACACAATTTCGTTCCACCTCATGCACCACATGTGTTGCAAATAACAAAGATTCTTGAACTTGAGGAGCAAGTAGCTGAAGGAAATGATGGTAAGGAGCAGTCACTACACACCATTCCAATTTTGTTTTTTTAAATCTTTTTTTAAATTTTCTATTGCTCTTTTGGTCGTGCTTATTTTATATTTTGGTCTTTTAATTGTATTTCTGAAATTATTTTCCATTTTACAAATCGTAAAAACTGGCAAGTGGTCACTGTAAAGGATGAAACTACCAAGGTCCTAGAGTACATTAGGAGGAAAGCCCCAGATGAAGATACGATGGGTGAATTTCTCAGGCAGCAACTGAAACCTAATGTTGAAGAGGCAAAGCAAGAGGAGCCAGCATCATGGCATAATTCAACATCATTCATCGGGGCGGCTGTGGCTGAGTGGTTAGAGCAGTCGTCCTCCAGTGCGAGAGTTGGGGGACGTCACTAAACCCCTCATTGCCTCCGATGTGTGTCCCATCAGTGTATGAATGTGATAAAGAACTGATTATTCTTTGTAGAGATCTAGTAGAGTGCTGTATGAATGAGTAAATGAGGCATAGATTGTGTTGTAAAGTGCGTTGACTATCACAGTAAGATAGAAAGGCGCTATATAAGTGCAGTCCATTTCATAAGCCCCTGAATGACATAAACTACCACTGGCAGATTGAGGAAGTGGCTGATATCAACAAATTCTACCAGTAGCTAGAGGACTGGACTGAAGGACAGCACAGAGGCATTAATCATAGCAGCACAAGAACAGGCCTTCAGCACACAAGCAATAGAGGCCAGGGTCTATCATACCAGAGAAGATCCAAGATGCAGTCTGTGCAAAGAGGCCCCTGAGACAGTCCAGCACATAATAGCAGGGTGTAAGATCCATGGAGGCAACCTAGTGGCTGGAATAACAAACAGGAACATCTGTGCCGAGTATGGACTGGAGGTTCCACGTTTAAAATGGGCGATGCCACCAAGGGTGGTGGCGAATGGACAGATTAAAATACTGTAGGACTTCCAGATCCAGACTGACTGTCAGTTATAATCGACAACATTAAAATAAATAAACATTTGAAATATGTATATCAGTCTGTGTGTAATGAATGAATATAATATACAAGTTTCACTTTTTGAATGGAATTACGGAAACAAATAAACTTTTTCATGATATTCTAATTTTATGACCAGCACCTGTAGATAAATAAGCCATTTCAGTAAACTTCTAACAGACTGGTCACCGTATGTGTGAGTTTGGTCCAACTCCACCATTGCTAATGGCATAAAGCAGTTATTCATACTATGAAGTTAAATAATTTTATTACTAGTATGTCTCTTATCTTGTGAGGTGGTATCTCACCGAGAAGTGATTGCAGGAGACAGTATTTTAACAGAAATGTGCTAATTTCCAGTGCAGTTTCACTGAATTCTGAGTGCTTGTATTTGAATAACCAGCAAGATGTGAAGCTGTATTTTGCATGACCAATTTTTGAAATTCACAACTTTTATCCACAGCTCACAAAACTGATATATTTAATTTGTTAATACTTGTTTCGGTTTACATCCACCAGATTTGTTCCCAACTTTTTTTTTTTGGTGGTTTCTGAAGTCTCGTCTTTTTTCTAATATGAATGGGAGACAGACTGCAGATAAAAACATAACCTTTCGTTGTAACTGGAGATTTTAAATGGCATTAATGTCCATCAAATTTAATTGCTGGGTTGCAATCACGTGACCCGGAAGTGGCGCGAAATTCAGATGCGGGGCAGGAAGTGATTTTCCCCAGTTCAAAACACAGCAGAATGGATTACAGCAAGTATGCCAAAGCCCTAAATAAACTGGCGAGGACGAGTTTTGGGTTAACCATTTAGGATCAAAAGAAGCTTTAAATGGTTGTCGACTTGTTTCTGCCCGGGTGAGTAGTGAGATGTATTATTTATTTAGTAATTAGCCTATGCTAACTACGCTATCGCTAATGCTAACAACAAGTTTAGTTAGCCCCCTGTTATTTCTATGTGCGTGGATCTACTTAAAAATAATATATTTAGCTTCTGTAAAGCCAAATTCGTGCTGGAGTTGTATGTGTTAACGTTGAGTCATATGCATTTCTACACTGTAGGTCAGAGATCTACAGTAACTCCATTAAAAAGGTAAGTTAATGTACTGAAAATATTATGATTTTTTTTGTTTTGATAATACAGTATCATCAAGGTGATCGTATCTTCTTTGTAACTTCAGATACTAGCTGGTTAAACTCAAGGTGGCCATACATGGGAGCCTCACCAGATGGAGTCGTTTCATGTGACTGTCATGGAGCCAGGGTGTGTGAAATCAAGGTAAAATTTATTTCTCAAAAGGTTTGGACTACTGCACTGCAGACTTAGCTTTTTTAGATTTTTCTACCTGGATTATTGAGCATGCATTAGGGTACTGCACTGCAGACTTTGCGCACCTCACAGTATGAATGTTACAACTATAATTTTTTACTCAAATCTTTGTTGTTTGCATATTTCACAGCATGTAGCCGTAGTTTTGGGGATGGTCTTGCAGTTTGTGGGATGTTGCCTTGTTTCCAGTTAAAAAATGTGTGACCTTTCCATCACCTTTTAAAACTTAGTCCAGATTAATACATTCTTACCTGTGGAACACACCTGGTTGACAGAGACATAAATATAGTCTCATTTTCTAACATTGGTGTTGGATAGTGAAATGAGTGAAACACAATCTTTAAAAAAGTATCATATTGAAATGTTTTGGAGACTACCGTATTTATTTTTTATGTCTAAGTTTCATTGTCTTGTCCTTCAGTGCCCACAGAGCAAACAGCATGAAGTCGGTCTGAGGATGTGTGCTGGACAGCCTGGTTTTTGTCTCGTCGTCTCGTCAAGGTTGGAGATTCTGTACAACTGGATAGGAACCATCCTTATTACCATCAGCTCCAGGATCAGATTCACATTGTGGATGTACAATATTGTGATTTTGTAGTATGGAGTGAAAATGATATTTATGTGGAAAGAATTCTGCCAGATGACCAGCTGTGGGAAACAGCAGTTCCCAAAATTCAGCACTATTTTACACATTGCATCCTACCTGAAATCCTGGGACAGAAATCCACACGTGACTAACCAATCTAAGAATCAAGAATGTTATTTGGAGTAGTTGATGAAAGGAGTTTGAAAAGTTTATACAAATTTAAACAGTTGCTCTTTTTTTCCCCAAAAACATTTGTCACTACCATAACATGTTTCAGCTACACCTGTAGCAAGCACTCTGCAGAAGGGTCATGTGATGTTGTTACATGTCATGACAGCTGTTTTTTATTTACAATAATCTTATTTACAATAATCTTAATTGAAAAGTTAAGTATGTTAAATCAAATGATATATTTAAATCAATATGAGATTAGCTTGTGAATTTCAAAGGTGTTCTAATATGTTAAATAACAGCACATACAAATGTCATATGTCACAAATGTTGCAAAATGAGTCTACTTCAGAAAAATGTTTTTATTTCAATAGCAAAACTCATGTCATTTTAACTGACCAATATTCACAAAGATTGGTTATGGAGTTCATTGAATAAATTAAAAATATTCAACCTTATTGGGTAAATTTTTTTTTTGTCTTCATGAACAATTAACATGTACAAATATGGTCTGTAACAGTATTAGTGATTTAATTTACTTTTGATTTACTTTAAATGATAAATACATGTATAATCATTTAAACTTAAAATATTTATATAAATATAGTTGATTGAATTACTTGTCGCTCAGGCCACTCTATTAAGAATTGTAATCTTTCATGGAGAACATGAATCGTTCTAAAACAAATTCGAGACACAGTGGCTTTTGACACATTAAATCTATAGGCAAGGTCTTGAAGCTGCAGATGTAATCTGAGATGCATAAGTATCATAATAAATTGCTCAAATTTGGAGAGTGCTGACAGTGATGACATGCTGATGTATAAGGTTCACAGAGCTGAAAAATTTGCATCAAAACTAAAAAGTTGGGCAGTCCCGTATAAAACTTTGTTTTATCGTTGTTCTGGAAGGTTTCAGGAGTAAATTTAGTCACTGAGACTTTTTCCTTAAGGTCGCAGATCTCAGTTGTGTAGCCTTTCACTGCATCCTCCAGCTTTGTGAGGTCAACCATGCTTAGATCCGTCTGGCATTCTGCATCTGCAAATATTTAATTATTAAAAATTACGTTCAGAAATTCTATAAATAAATAAATAGTATTTTTATTTATTATTATTTTACCTTTGAATCGTTCGTTTTCAGGGGCTGGTAAGCTTTCTTCACAGAGCTCATCTTCCAGACTGTTGGCCTCCTCAGTGCAGAGAAGCTTCCAGGCCTTAGCTCTTTCCCTGCGCCGGAGGGATGCTTCTGTTTGTGGCCACTCGTTACTTCTTTGGTACCCCAGGTTAACAGTGGGGGCCCAGTCTTGGGAATGTACATCACCTGCTGCACTCGGACAACCTAAATATAAGACACCACTTTAAAGTAAAACACGTAAATGCCTTTCCTAGCACTAAGCTAACCGCTAACAACATTAGCATTCTAATCGGATTTTTTCTGGGAACAACCAAGTGTTGAACCACTACACAAGCTAGGGCATAACATATCTTATCTGTCTTTCTAGTTACTGTCCAATAAAATATCTGAAAATATGATTTAAACGATACGACCCTTACCTGTTACAAAGTGGTCGCTGCAGACTCTCGTCAGTTTCTGCACCTCCTGTTTTTAGCCGTAGGTTGTAATCCACGTTTGTCGTCTTTTTTCTGTAAGTTTTTTTAAATTAATCCCCTTGTAGCATACTACTTTCGGAACACGAAAATAACTTTTATCTATCTCTCGATTAGAGCGGTTGCAACAACCGTAAACGGCACAGAATTTAGGCATGTTGATGCTGAATCAGCAACAGAAGGAAACGGCTGCGTTTACTTCCAGCCCCGCATCTGCATTCTGTGACGTCACTGCTACGTCATCTGAAACCCAGCAATTACTATAAAACAGAAAGCCCCCGGTTTTAAGAAAATTGTTTTGTTTGTTTTTTTAATCAGAAAAGAGTGGAAGATTTTGTAAAGACAAAGCAATCAGTGTGTGTGTTTGCAAGCACCTGGAGAGACAAGCTTTATTGACTGCATGAGAAATGCTCTCCTCTGGGTACTGAGAGAGGCGGCGACAGATCCTCAGTAGCTGTCTTATTGAGAGGGAAGAGGCCAGAGACTGCATCTAGAAAAGCAAGTCATACACAGGCATGATATATCTGAGGGCATGAATGGAAAAAGTGGTCAAAGAAAACCAACTTACTGTCGGGTCATTTGTCTGGCGGAGACTGTGCGTGAGGTGTAACAACTGCTCGGCTGCTTCTTTTGGAACATTCGGAGTCTATTTTTTGAAGTGAACAATAAATAGGATTTAAAAAAGAAGCAAAACAGAAATAATAAGTGATATGCCAGAAGAAATGAAAGTGCAGTTTTGTGTGTAGGACTCACCAGTCCCTCTATGAGACGCATCTCCTCTGCTTTGGCCAGCGGGGCAACAGTGTGGTAAAGGAACATAGAGAGCAGCTCTGGCCCCAACCACTGCTGACCTCTGCCGTTACTGCTGCCTGAACGGACCCCCACAGCGGGGGGCTCTGCCAGAGCTAGCA
>JBBPBX010091894.1:0-10849 GCA_038048925.1 Garcialebias charrua
ATAAAAGCAATTTAAACCCTTCCCACACACACACAAAGGCTCTCGGCCACGCCCACTTCTCTGCTCTGCACAAGAACAGCTAATCAGCTGCAGGAGGAAGCTTATCCTGCAGTCCAGTCTGCACAAAATTGCAGCAGGTGTTAAATGATTTAAAATAATTTATTCTAAATTTAAAAAATCATGCCGATCATGATCCATCCATCAATCAGCCAATTGTGTGTCATGGCCAATCTTATTTTGAAAAACCACAATAGAGCAAGTCCGAGATAAACGAACGCAAAGTAGCAAGGGACTATACTGTACTCTGAACTTTGACTTTTTACTCTTAAGGTTCAGCCAAATAAACAGTAACACGCAAAAAAGTAGTTAATAAGAAGTATGTTACCTGGAATAGATTTCTCTTAACACTTTCTTCATCCACAGACATATAGGCTCTATAATAATAATAATAAACTTTATTTGTATAGCACCTTCCTACAATAGGCTCTACATAAGACACTGCAAGCTGGGACTTAACTGTCTTCTGGTTGTCTCGGTGTAACTTCTGAATGGACCAGGGTGGTTGAAGCCAACATGCCCTGAATGCAGTTTTGTGCCATATGAGAAGATATGAACTATAACAACAAGTACAAATGTAAATTTGCTCTGCAGTTCAATAATGTGATGAAGTGATTCTATATTGTCCATGTAAGCACCCAATCATGGGATTAAACAACAACAAACAGATTTATTACCCGAGGACGATTAATGATGATTCACTGCAACTTTGTATTTGTAACCACAAAGAGAACTGCCAACTTGAGTCATTTCCTCGTGTTTTGGAAAAATGGTATGAGAGAGATGTCCATGTGCTCCATGCCAACTCAGCTGAGATCTGCTCCACACCTCTTTGGGTTCAGAAACGTTCACTTCATTTCTGGAAACTCGTGTCTATGTGAGACATAGCTGAAAAAGCCATATGAGTGCTGCTGACCACAATATTTGCTGACACAAGCAAAGACATTATCTGTGCAACTAGCATGTCTGTTCCGAGTTTCTCCATTTCAAACTCCAAAAAAAAAGTGTCATTTTGAAAATTCAGGCACTCAGTGGGGAAAATCGCGTCGCTGCTTCAGCAGTTTTGAAAACACCTTGTTCTCAAAACAGTAGCATTTGCAAATTCAGATTGCTCAGCTTTTTCCTTTTAAAGCTCTGAGCTTCAGCATGCATGACTACAGAGAAATGAGATAGTAATTACTAAGAAGAAAACATAGGTTGGCATTTGTGTGAAGCAGAAATGCTCCGTACAGCAGAAAGTGAGGGTTACACAGGGTCTTTCTATTTTGAGCAGTAGTCGTGACCGAAAACAAGACACATGATGAAATGATTCCTTCTTATAGTGATTTGCATGTGAGTAACAGTCTTGCAGAAGGCAGTTGGATCATTATGACTTTCTTTCATGTGCAGGCAGATTTATGAGTTTTGCTTTGAGATGAATGCTTTCACATTTTGGGCTGACAGTAAAAGTGCAGGTGGTAGAAAGTAAGAACTGGATCCCTTGAATTGTAGACCCTTTTTTCATAGTTACCTTGACATGGGGCTATGGCCAAGGGATATACATGACAGGGAAGATAAAAAATAACACGTGCAGTTTTACGTGGCAATCAAAATGCACTATGTAAAAAAAAAATTGTCATCAGAACACAATCACCTGCAACATTTTTGGCATCAACAAAATAACAGATGGAAGATTTCTGCAATGGTTGTGTTGTGGTTAACACTGCTGCCTTGAACATCTCTGGTATGAATCACATTTAGGCTTTTCTGTGTGTCGTTTGCAGGCTCTTTTATGTCATGCACAAACTGACTCGGGATAACCTTGAGTCCTGTCGTTAATTTCTAAACTGAATGTAGGAGTTGTGTTGTGTCTACGTGTGGGGAATTTTCTTTTCATATTAAAACCTCATGAGAAAATGAAAGTGCGTGTCGGACCTCCCCTGTCTTTTTCCTTGAAGTATTTTATCAGTTCTAGGCTCGATTATTGTAACACTCTGTATGTTGGTGTGCTTCAGTCAACACTGAGCCGCCTCCAGCTTGTTCAGAATGCAGCAGCTCGCCTCTTAACCAACACTCCTAGATGGGACCACATCACACCTGTTTTATTCTCTCTACATTGGCTTCCTGTCCATTTTAGAATATATTTTAAACTTTTATTATTTGTTTTTAAAGCTCTGAATGGTTAAAATCAACATTGACAAAACAAAAGCGATGAACACTGGAGAATCCGTCAAATCCACACCCACTGGTCGTTGGCCCTGTTCAGTTTGCAAAGCTGGTGTGGGCAGCAATTCAATCATGTGTCAACAGTGCCAACAGTGGTGTCACAAACGTTCAAAAATAAGTGGTCCATTGTCGAAAGCGACCAATTTAGTTTGTCCTACTTGCATCAATCCACAACAACAAGTACAACGCAACAATACAATTGGAGCCGTTGGCGTCGAAACAGTCAAGTCGTTTCAATATTTAGGGAATGTGTTGGACTGTACTGGAACAGCCGAAGCTGCCGTTCGGGCACGTATACGTGTGGCGTGGAATAAATGGCATCTACTCGCTTCTATACTGATGCGGCGCGACATCCCACTACTCCTACGTTCAAGACTCTATGGCTCAGTGATACGTCCCGTGCTGTTGTATGGCGCAGAATAGGGGTGTAACGGTACGCTAAAATCACATTTCGGTTCGGTTCAACTACAAGGAGAGCTCGGTTCGGTTTATTTTCGGGTTTTTTCGGTACAAATTTTTTTTTTTTTTTTTTACAAAATAAAGACTTACAAAATGTTTATTTTGAAAATGTGCCAAAAATATGTTTGTATTGTATTGTAGTAATAAATAAAAGTGACCCATTTGGATGACCAACAACACCACCAGCCTGATCAAGAAAGGTCATCAAAGACTCTACTTCCTCAGACGGCTGAGACGAGCTGGTCTGAGCAGCCCAGTTCTCACCTCCTCCTACAGGTGTGCAGTGGAAAGCGTCCTGTGCTCCAGCATCAACGTGTGGCATGGAGGCTGCACAGTTGCAGAGAGGAAAGCTCTACAGAGAGTGGTGAAGGCTGCACAGAGGTCTGTCGGAGTCAGTCTCCCCACCATCACAGACATTTACACCTCCAGATGCAGGAAAAGAGCCACCTGCATCATGAAAGACCTCACTCACCCAGCACACACACTCTTTGCCCCACTCCCCTCAGGACGGAGGTTGAGGAGCATCAAATGTAGAACCACTAGACTGAGGAACAGCTTCTACCCTGAGGCTGTTAGACTCATGAATGAATAAATAAAAATAAAATAAAAATAAACACTGCAAAATATCACATCATGCTGATGCTGATCTGTTTTCTTGTTGCTGTGTTCATCTGTGACCATCTGCTCATACAGACTCATGTTCGTGCTGCTGTTTATAATGATGTTTTTCCACTATATTAGGGCTTAGTGTATTACTAGTTGATGTTTTTCTTAGTTAATTCTAGATGTTATTACTGTTTTTCTCTTGCATTTGTTGTTGGATGTAACTGGGACCCCGTGTACATAATCTCGTTTTCATCACATGTACCACATGCGGTGCAAATGACAATAAAGACTCTCTGACTCTGACTCTGATTTTAAATAAACAGCACTCTACAATAAATAAACTATACTAACAATAATAAAAATCTTAATAAATACAATAACAGTCAGAACAATAAGCAGCAACAGACTGTTTACAATCTAACTAATCAAGTTTTTGTCCAGTAGCAGCAGTGTGGCTGTATTTGTCCTCATTACTGTACTCACAACTTCTTCTTGGTGGGACTGTGGGAACAGTTCAGAGTTCAGTTCAGTCATCACTTAGCTGCAGGTGGATTTACCTCTGTCACAGACTGGAAATAAAAAACAAAAGAGATAAAAAAAAACAAGTTAATAAGATTATGATTTAAAAAAAAAGATTATTTAGATAATAATAAAACAATACCTCTTGAACAATTGAATCTCTCACTCTTCATCATGGCAGGCAGGGCTTTAATCTGGTCCAGGGCTTGTTGTTGACAACATCAGTTAGTTTTTTCATAAAGAGCTGAACTTTTTGAAGTGTTGACGTGATGAATGTCTCATAGCGACGCTCAGTAACTTTAAAACCTGCACATATAACAACGTTCAGACAGATTCAGAGATTTAAAAACTCACAGCTTGTGTTATTGCTCTGGACCGCTCTGATTACCTGATGAAGGAGTTTTAATGCAGCTGTTGTTCACGTTCGGATGAAGTTTTAATACAGCTGCTGTTCACGTTCAGATGACAGTTTCCAGCGCGTTCACGTGACGTGTTGCTGCTGCGTCACGCACTCAGCTGCTGCAGTCTTCATGAAGTCCACACAAGCTGCGCGTGCGCTCATCTTTTGAAGAAAGCTATAACGTTCAAAAACAGGAGACCGCACGAGATGCTAACGGCTAAATGCTGCGCGTGCCACGCGAAAATAGGTCCGTGCTGAAACGCGCCCAGGAAATTTTGTTCCGCGGTGCATATATTCCCCTGTTAAGAACGTTTAATGAGTGAAAAAATAACCGAAACGGTACGCAGGTGGACCGAACCGAACGTGGTGTACCGGAACGGTTCGGTAAACCCATTACAACCGTTACATGCCTAGCGCAGAAACATGGCCAATGACAACAAAACTCGAACAGCAACTTCATCGAACCAACATGAAAATGCTCCGATGGATGCAACGCATTAGTCTTAAAGATCACATCCAATCGACTGAAATCCTGCATCGAGCAGGCTTATGTGCGATTAAGGACGCATGCCGGCGACACCGTTTGCGGTGGTTCAGTCATGTTAAACGAAGTGAAAACAGTGCTATACTTGCTATTGAAAACCTTGAAGTACCTGGCACCCGTCCCAAAGGCCGTCCGAAAAAGACCTGGGCGCAAACGATTCAACAAGATTCAACAAGATCTGAAAGCGCTGAACCTCAATGAACTGGACGCAACTAACCGTCTAATCTGGCATCAAAAACTTGGCGACAAAGATGTAGCGTCCCACCCCGGAATCGGGAAAATGGACGTTAAACAAAGATAGATATAGATAGACAGATTTTAAAGCTCTGAATGGCCTCGCTCCTCCTTATACTGTATAACAGAGTTGTTAAGTTTCCCCGCTCGCTCCAGGTCTCTGAGGTCAGACAGCTCCTGCTCTCTGTTCCAAGGACACAATATAAACGCTGGGGTGACCGTGCCTTTTCTTCGGCCGCACCTCGACTCTGGAATACGCTCCCGCTTGAGCTACGTCAGATTACTGAACTTGGCCCTTTTAAATAGAAGCTTAAGACTTTTTTTTTATTCCAACAGGCTTTTAGTAATTAAATATGTGGTGACATTTCTGTTTTACCCTGATGCATGCTCAATAATCCAGGTAGAAAAATCTAAAAAAGCCACATCTGGTTCTCTGGGCATTCAAAAAACAAAACAAAACAAAGCAAGAAAATTGTAGAAACATTTTGTCTTTCGTCCGAAAGACTTCCTCAGTCTGAGCTGCTGTATTCAGCTCAGTCTTATAAATAGCACCCTCTCACAGTGGATCAACCAGTTTTCTGATGACAGCCGAAACCAGCTGCTCACATGGTCAAGGAGGACCATCAGCCTAACGATGGATCGTTAACGCCCTGATGGTTGTTTGCTATTCACAGAGGGCTGAGTGATACTAGCAATAACAGCATTGTCAAGGCTCGGATATAGTCGCGCTTTGGTCCGCAAGCTGGAGCGCACGTGCTGCGCGCGCACTGTGCATGCGTTTATGGTGTGGCACGGCAGCGCTTGGCAAAGTGCTGTTCTTTTACTGACCAGCAGGTGGCAGTACCCTCTAAAACCTGTGCATATGTTGCAAGAAAGGGTGTAGAAGAAGAAATCTACCGTAGAAGAAGAACTGTTTGAAATCACACAACAAAAACAAATAGCTTTCCGCTCGCGTGCTGAACTGTTGTCTTTATTTGCGGCTTTAATGCATGGAGTCAGCGGAGGAGAAAGCGATCACGTGACTTTTGGCGAAAAAACAAAAGAAAAGTCCGACTCCAGATCAGGAATGAAGGAGAATTTAATACATTTTGTGTCACAAAACATTCCTCCATGCCTCGCGACGCCGTTTCCACGACCACAGCGGCGCAGACAGCTGCAGAATCTGGCGTGAAGGCTGTCGGTGAGGTCCACACCCACCTGTCAATCAATTTGGCGCGCGCGCTAGGCTTGCGGAGCTTCAAAATCTGGGAGGTGCACGACCACGCGCGAAACCAACGCGCTGGCCAAAGCGCGGGGGCGGGGACTTCGCGATTGCGTCACTTTGGCCGCGCGCCCTATGCGACGCGTCAACTATATCCTAGGCTTAAGAGGGGGACAGTTGAACCCGGAGGCCTCCACCCCTGTTTAATGATGGACGGTTTCTTTTCACAAAGATGGCCTCCTTTACTCCTCTCTCAAACCATCGTTCCTCTCTATCAAGGATGTGAACATCTTCATCCCTGAAAGAGTGACCGCTGGCCTGGAGATGAGTGTAGACCACAGAGTCCTGACCTGATGATGTTGATCTTCTGTGCTGGGCCATCCTTTTGGCCAGTGGCTGTTTAGTTTCCCCGATGTAAGACTGATCACAGCCCTCCTGACACTGAACAGCATACACAATATTACTCTGTTTGTGCCGGGGGACTGGATCTTTGGGATGAACCAGTCTTTGCTGTAATGTATTTTGGGGTTTAAACAAAATGTTTCTACAATTGTTTTGCTTTGTTTTGTTTAGTTTTTTGAATGTCCAGAGGACCAGATCTAGCTTTTTTAGATTTCTGGCTTTAGTTTTGCTATTATGTTGTGTTATTCTTCATTTTTAACCTGTTGTCATTTTAAGTACTGTACTGTTTTTTTGTTAAGCACTCTGGTCACCATCATCGTGGTTGTGTAAAGTGCTATAGAAATAAATACTTGAAATGAAATTAAGTCTGAAAGATGCATTTACTTTAAATATCAGAATGTCCAATAGCCAGTAAGAAAGCTGTTGTGCTCACGATTCCTTAGAGAAATATCACATTTATTTAATGGAGTTTTGTGGTCTGGTTTTGAACTTTTTTAATTTTAATTCACTTGTAGATAGCTCTTTGAACAACCTCAGTTTGGAAAAATAAATTTTAATTCTGACTGGATTGATGAGCTGTTCCAAGAGATGTCAAGATCAAAGTGTATTGTTGCCATCTTAAAACAACTTAAAGCTCACAAATATCATAGCAGCTCCTGCTTTAGATTTTCTTTCATCTGTGTCAGTTTTGCATCCAACAGTCCAGGCTGTACCAGGAGTACTACAGCTAGCCGCTGCCTCTTCATGTGCTCACAAATAACCACAGAATAATATGTGAATAGTCAAATAATGAAAGGTTTATTGTGTGCAGAAACATATAAAATAATCCAGTGGCAGACTGTGCATTTTACTGTACACCCAGGCTTTCAGTGGTGTCCTGCCTAAATGTTTTCCACCTTTTGATCGCTGTCATTATGACGTCACGGCTATAAAAACTGTCAATAAAACACAAAATAATATGGTGCTGCCTCACTGATGGGTATCTCACGTAGCAAGAATAAATGCCATTAATGAAGCAAACCGCAATGAACACAATTCAACAAGTTTCCTTCAACTGTAGCGTAACGTATTACCAAAAGCATCAATGTGGACATAATAAATTGACAAAAAGATGAAATATTTGAATAAATTGCTTCTTCTAACAAACTCTATCCTCCTTTTTTTTCCTCAGTAAGAGTTCAGTTCCTCCGTCCTACAGGTTACCATACCATACCATACCATTTTATTTATAAAGCACTTTAAACAGGAACAAGTCCACACCAAAGTGCTGGACAAACAAACACACAACAGGCAACACAGACAATGAAGTACAACACGAAAAACATAAAAACATTGCAGATCATAAATCAAACGATCCAATACAAATCAGCTGGCATTGAAAGCGATGGAGTAGTAGTGAGTTTTTAACCGGGATTTGAAAACCGAGAGGTTATCATGGTGTTTCACTTTCAACAGTTGGTACTTTTCTATCGCCATGGAGAGTAACGCTGAAAGTTGAGTCTGCTCTGTCGTGTTTCTGACATAAGTTTTGATGATTCACTTTAGGGCTGAGAATGTCTGCTCGACTCTTGTGCATGACGCGACAGATGCAGTTTCCTAGCTCTGGCCATTCAATCAAACAATGAGAAAAAGTTGAGGATGTTGAAGTTCTAGATGGCCCCAGTGTCACCAACTCAACATCTGACTGAGTGTTTTGTGATCCTTGTGTCATCTGTCCTGCCCTCCTCAGTGTTTCTGCCTCATGTAAGCTGCTTCTGCCACTTGTTGTCCTTCCCCAGGTGTTTGTGTTTATCCCTCATTAGTAAGTCTATTTATTCTGTGTTTCTTTATTGTTACCCTGTCCGTGGAATGTCCTGTACGGCATCATGTTCCTGTCTCCATCCGTTCATGTAAATCTGCTGCCACGTCGGCCCTTTTTGTTTGTATTAACAAAGTCTTGAGTTCCCGAGTCTTGTCCTGGGTCTAACCACTCAACAGAACATGGCACTGACTGGTCAAAGCAACAGTTTCATTCCATTTTTTTTAAAGTTGCAGACGTCTGCACTGTTGATTCTGAAGGCCTTGAGGCAGATTTCTTTGACCCAACAGCAACAGATGATGATCGAAATATGACTGGATAAAATCGCTTTAAAAGATATGCTGCTGGAAGCTGCACAACCAAGAGAAAAGCTAATAGTACTAATTAATTGAAAACAGAAGTAAAATGTAAATTGGTGATTCTGATTGTGTTAAGGCCAGCAGAAAAGGCTTTGCTGGCCCATTTGGTCCACCACTGATGTAATTGTACCTACACCACCATGGAATGCCAAATTGATAGCTATATGGAAAAGCATTCACATTTACTACGAAATATTCAAGATTGGAGCTGTTCGAAAATGACAGTAATCCACTTTGCAATGGTCCCACTCAGTCTGGCATGGTATGTGAGTGCAGTGGAAACCAGTCTGTTGTTTAAAAAGCTATCTAAAATTAATTGTTCTTAACTTTTTCCACAACACTTTATTGCAAAACGGTGTATGTGATTAATATATTTGCAAATTTTGTTGTTGCTTGATTCATAAGGTGACTGTCTGTTTGTCCATTTAGCTGAACCACTTCACAGCATTTGCAGAATTTTCATCATCTAATTAACATAAATTCACATTCTGCTTGCACATTAATAAATAATATAAACAAAATTTCTCATACAGTTATCAAGATGTTTTGCTATCTCCAATCAAATTGATGCTGTTGAAGATATTTTAAGATAAAATTACATTATTCAGGGAAAAAAAAAACATATGCCACGTCAGATGTGATGCTTTCTTTGGTTGTTTTCTGCTTTCCTAATATGAAAAACAAACGGCTTTAATTGTAAGAGTTGAAAACAGACTGGTCATTGGATTCTCCTGTAACAAAGAGTCCAATATAAGCTGCAAATTGGTGTCTTTACTTACTTGCAATCCCTTTACCCCAGTCTACCTTCGTGACATCACAGCCACTAAACCACAGAGAGAGACTTGATCTATTTGTGCCACTCACGCTAAAAAAAGAGCAGCTGCTCTAAAAATAGAGAGCTGCACACAATAAGACTAATATGCCTGTTATTACTGGGCTCACGCTCCAGGAGCACGGCTAAAATTACTGGTGTTTTTTTTTTTTTTTAAGCAGAGCGAGAGGCATTATTAGTGCTGATGTGATGCTTGTTGTCATAATGACTGAGCAGAAAACACGAGTCGGAAACAATCCACTCCTGACCTTAAGTTTTAAAGGAAATCCCACATAGCTGAGGCCTAGGTTTGCTTTTGGACAAGGGTTATATAGATGGGGGAAGTTTTCTAAAAATAGCTCTGGTAAACAATTTAAAACACATCCAGTAATCTGAGACTTGAGATATTTTCCGTCTGATCAGAGAGAAACATAACACTGTGGACTTTGCTACTAAGGGGATTTCTTCTTGGGGAATTCTGCTCTAATCAGTTCATGTTATTGAGGAGTCTGACTTATCATCCTGAGAAAGCTTATAATTCTGTTTCTCAAACTCTGCATTTTTCATATTTATCCTCATTCAGAACTATTTTATTTCATTAGAGCAAAAAAGGTGATTATTGTGGAGAAAAACAAACAAAAGGATCAAATTTCTTGCTCAATCATCCAGCAAATTTCAGTCAGGTCATTGTGGGACTGCGTTTGTTTTTAGCTCCTCGGATTATTGAAGTCCTTTGGATAATGGATGAAACGTCTCAATAAAACTTATTTTATATTTTTATTTTATTGTTTAACTCCAGATGACCTGACTGAACTTTGTTGGATTTTTTTTACCTGGATTATAGAGCATGAACTTTGATGTTTTGAACCACTTTCAGCAAACTGGTTGGTCCACGATGTGGACGTGCTTCTTGTGGGACTGAGTTTGTTGGGGTCTTGAACTGATGAAGTCCTTTGAATGAAAGACAAAACGTCTCAACAACAAAAACAAAAAAAAGAAACTGTCCACCTGACTGAACTTTGTTGGACATCTTGAGGTCACTTGTGATGATGCAAACAAATGTAGACTTTTACAGATGTGCAGAATTATTACTTTTAACATCAGCTCTGGAATAGTCCTGTTCAATTAATCGTGTTTTGTTGCTTTTTTCTCTTAGTCTGTTCTCAATCCTTGTTTAATGAATAATGCATTCAGTGGAGTCAACATATGGGTCAAGGATCACAGATCAGGGAGAGATGTACTCACAACCCCCCC